>JAVYIG010011292.1:0-61960 GCA_035222895.1 Strongylocentrotus droebachiensis | reverse complement strand
CCGTACTGTAGAATTGCAATTGCAAGTGTACAAATCAGTTGTCGAATACCAATATAATGTCTCGAAAACTTTAATTTTGAAGCCTTTACTGTAACCACATTTCATGTTACTCACGTCGGGTCGATCACAATGTTATTATACAATGATTGCATCCATTCCAATTGTTGTCCAAAACCAAACAAGATCAAAAAACGGAAATATGAAGTAGGGAGAAGAGGTTAAAATTCTGTCTTGTTTCCAAGGGTTACTGCCAGTGATCTTTCGCGCTTTTCCTCCCCTCAAACTTATTAAATTTCAAAACCGACAAGAGATGGCGCTCTTGCATTAGTTTGGCATCTACATTTCCGGCCCCTTAATTTTCAGAGGCAAGCCGACAGAAAATTACACCTTTTCTTATACTTCCAAAAAACAATAATAACCATATGGCTTTCTCGAATCGTTCTGATTAAATCTTATTCCTGTATTATTTTCAAAAGTTCCTGCTAATAAAACTCAAAACCTTTTCAAAGTCAAACTATATACACGTAACTCAATGCAATAAAGTATGCATAACTGTGGCTCTAAACATGCCACAACACCTACATGACACAAAAAACACCTCAATGCCATCATTTAAAAAATACCAATGACAATTTAACCTTTAACTAGCTTATGACTGTCTATACTCCTGATTATTATCAGTTTGTCAAACAAAAACCAACCAATGTCCCTCTTGTGGCTCTTTTTACTATCTTTGGACAAGAAAGCCCACTTGTGTCACAAAATGAAAGATTTTTGCATAGGTTAGTAACTTGTAAACTCACTATAAATAATGTTGGCACTTTAAGAAAACACTCTGAAATGCTGCAATGCATGAGCCCTATCTTAAAAAAGGCAAGTACTGTTAACTCCAATACATAGCACAGATAAAACTGAATTTTGTTTTGCACCGATATAATAAAGACATGCACAATGAAATCAGGCCTTAGCTATGAATAGAATCTTGGTAACAATATGCTTTGGTCGTAAATCTGTCAAACTCTAAATTCTACTCAAACTACAATAAAAACAATGACAATGAGAGCCACAATATCGCAACAAAGATTTAAATGGTTAAGAACTAGATTAACCACTACCTCTTATTTTAGGGTGTACACTTTCAAGTTCCACTGAATTCAGAAGTATACTGTGGACTAAGACTATCAAACAACTCTCCTTATCGAAACATGTCATCAGATGACTAGTCTTGATTCAAACTCTTGTCACCGAGTTGAATCCCTTTTTTAACAATGTTCGCAATAATTTTGGACTTTTGTTATTTTCGCCAAATTGGCAAAGTCTGTCTCTTTCAGAATTTGTACAAATAAACAACACAATCGAATGTCATGTCCCTTCTAACGAATGCAGTAAAGCAGTTCTTTCGTGCGAACTAAGCATGCAAAGTGTCGTTTTATATGTACAGTAGCTATATAACAACAAAGCAAATGACACGATTTATTCAAATCATGCTATCAAACACTGCCATTTCTATAAAAGAAATTTCCAAATGTAAATATCCTGACACTAAATCTGAACATAGCAAAATTATTTCACCTCTAATTATAAACATGTACAACAAACTCATTTGCTATAAAAACATTAACGTCTTCAAAATAGTCAAGTGTGTACAGTTCTGCCTTCACTAAGCACCATTAATGCCCATAATACAATTTTTATCATTTTGTATAAACTCTTTGAAATTTTGCCTCAGAACCAAAATAGCATCTGCTTTAAAATAACCTGTACACCAAATATTTGCGTCAACACAAATATGCACATTATATACATTCCTTGATTCCTAAAAAATCTTTACATTGTATCCTTCAAAATAATAACCCATTGCCTTTTATAATCATGCACTTCACATAAATCTACACTTTAAAAGCAACACAAAATATGCTTCCAAATATCTCATATGACATTTTAAATACATGCAAGATTTTTCTCTCCTGAGTTCCTGACAAATATTTACCTGTAAGCCTATAAGTGAAACATGACCCAATGTTTTGTATTTGACTTTTGTTTTCTACTCCCTTTTTTCTGTCACAGAAATTTAAATTCAAATATTCATGTTCTAGCAATTACATTAATGATCAAACAATAATTCATATATTTTACATATTCAATATTTCTATTATCTTCTCTTTCAACTTCTAAAAGACATCTGTGTCACTGTGCCCACCATTTCAAAGGTACATTGTACATGCTTTTTACACTCCTCAAATGCAATTCACTGAATAACAAAATATGACTATGAAACTGTTAGAAATAGCATTCAAATTGGCAAGAATCTTTTCTACATGTATACATAAAATGCATTTTCACTGAGTCTCTGTCTATATCATGTTCAAATAATCTGACTTTTTCTTTTAAATGTCCAAAGTCTGAGTTTATTCCTTAGTCAGTCCATGATAGCCAGATTTTGCACAATAATCAAGTCTTTTAGTCTTTTTCGAATCTGCATACTCTGTGGCTCTGCTGCCATCTCTACGGCTTGATTACGCGACAGAATAGAAGGTGCAGAGTGGTCCAACTTGTGACTCCTAGTGAACAAATTCGCGTTTGGTCCAATGAAAACATTTCACTTGCTGATTTAAATTTCACTAAGTAAATACATGAAGTGGCGGCGCTAGGCTCGCACCATATATCACAATGATAATCTTTTCTAAAATCAACATTTTCCAAGCTTGTGATCCAACAAAGGCTTCGCGATTGATCCAAATATAGACTTGAGCTTTATTATGGCGGCGCTAGGCTCGCACCATATATCATATTGACAATCCTTTCCAAAATGAACATTTTCCGAGCTTGTGATCCAACGAAGGCTTCGCGATTGATCCAAATATGAAAACTTGAGCTTCATTATGGCGGCGCTAGGCTCGCACCACTTATTACTTCACACATATAATTATCACAAACGGACTCAAAAATTGATTTCCAACTTGACTCGCTCCAAAATTTGATGAGTTGGTCCCGTGAAGAAACTTAAAAGGTGTCTCAATAGCGTATATCTCTTATGGAATCACAATTTCAAAAATTCAAAGTGCTCATGAATCTCCTTCCAAGAGGAGACACAGCTTGCTGATGGGTCGCGAATAGGTGCCCGTCTTGGTCTTCACCTCCGCCCGTCGAACCATGCCCTGTCGATCTGGAGTGACGCCGATGATTACTCCCATCAGCCAGAAGTTACGAGGTGCTGTCTCGTTCACTACCAGCACTACGGCACCAACCTGGATGTTGCGACTAGGATGTACCCACTTCTGCCTGGCCTGGAGCTGCGGCAAGTACTCTCTCAGCCAACGTCGCCAGAAGACATCTGCCAGATATTGAACCTGCCGCCATCTACGTCGTGCATAGCAGTCGGTCTGCCTACTAACCGATGGGGGTAACATCGGGGTAGCCTTCAACGTCAGGAGCTTGTTTGGTGTCAGAGCCTCTAGATCGTTAGCGTCGTCTGAAACCCTGGTGATGGGTCTGCAATTGATAATGCCTTCTATTTCACAGAAGAGTGTCTGCAAACTTTCATCCGTCATGGTCTGCTGTTTGGTAAGGAAGAAGAGCAGCTGCCGAATCGTCCTGATCTGTCTCTCCCATACGCCCCCATGGTGTGAACCTCCAGGTGGATTGAAGGTCCACTTGATGTTTGCTTGCAATAGTGAGTTGTTGAGCTGGGCCTGGTTCCAGCTCTCAAGTTCTTTTCTTAGTTCTTTCTCAGCCCCAACCAAGTTCGTTCCATTGTCTGATCTCATTTCTCTTACTGCTCCTCTTCGAGCAATAAATCTCCGAATTGCTGCGATACAGGAATCCGTATCTAGTGAGTCAGCCTTCTTTATGTGTATGGCCCGAATGGCGAGGCAAGTAAACACTACGCCATATCTCTTGACTGTAGAGCGTCCTCTTTTCACTCCTATCGGCCCAAAATAATCGACTCCAACTCGTGTAAAAGGTGGATCGTCCGGTCTCAGTCGGTCTATGGGTAGGTCGGCCATCTTCTGTTGGATTACCCGCCCTCTTTGACGTCGGCACTTGACACATTTCTTGACGACTTTCCTGATGGCTGAAATTGCACCGACTATGTGATATCGTTGCTGGAGTTTTGCCAAGACATAGTTTCTTCCCATATGTCCTGAGTTTTCATGAATGTGCCTCAAGATGAGTTCAGACACATGTCCTCTCTTTGGTAGGATGACTGGATGTTTTGCTTCTTCAGGCAAGGCTGCCTTGTTGAGTCTACCTCCTACTCTTAGTAGACCATTGTCCATCTGAGGGTCTAATTTGTAGATAGGGCTTGATTTTCTGACCCCTGGCTGCAACCTTCCTGTCCTTTGGTTGACATCGTGTGCCTGTTTCCTCAAAGCCACAACCTCTACTGGGAACGCTCTTTCTTGAACGTGTATCAGTATTGCTTCCTCAGCTTGTCTAATATCTTCCACTGTCAATAACATGGGTGGATTCTCTCGTGTGTTCTGCTGACCTTTCATTTTCTCTTTCAGCAGCCCTTTCAATTTTAGTAGCCATGCTACTCCCTTTCTGAGGTGGTACCAGTCTGAATAATGGTTGATCAATCTTTCCAGGACATCATCTTCTTCATCTTTGCTCACAGCAGTGGCCATACATTTGCTCTCACTGGCCGTTACTTCCGAGACCTCTGTAACGTACATCTTCTTCACCTCGGGATCATTGTTTACGTCGTGTGATGCATTTCTGGGTTGCTTAGGCCACTGGTCCTCTGAAGCTTGAAGAAATTCGGGTCCTTCCTTCCAGAATCTCATTGCTAGGAATCGATCTACCTTGACTCCCCTGGAGCATACATCTGCCGGATTCAGCGAAGTTTCTATGTGGTGCCATTGACTTGATTCAGATCCTTCTTGTATCAGGGCAACTCGGTTGGCGACGAATGTCTTAAACCTCCCTGTTTCGCTTTGGATATACTGTAGTACAGAGGTACTATCAGTCCAGAAGAAGGTCTCATCTACTGGGATGTCAAGTTCTTGTTTTACCATTTTGTCTATCCTTACTGCTACCGTGGCGGCTGTAAGCTCCATTCTCGGGATCGACGTCTGTTTAAGAGGGGCCACTCTAGATTTGCTCAAGAGGAATGAGCATTGGACTTCATCCCTGGTATTCACCATTCGCAAGTATGACACTGTTCCATATCCCTTCTCACTTGCATCTGCAAAATGGTGCAGTGTCACAGACTTTGGGTTTTCATACCCCTCTGGCTTCAAACACCTGGAAAGTTTAAAGTCTGACAGTCTTGGGAGTTCTCTTTTCCATGTTTCCCATTTTTTCAGCAGGTCTGGTGGAATCGTCTCGTCCCATCCTAATCCTAGTCGGCAGAGGGTCTGAAGTAAGTGCTTTGCAGGGAGTAGCACTGGGGAAGCACATCCTAGTGGATCGAACAGGGAGCACACTGTTGACAAGATACCCCTCCTTGTGGCTGGCTTGTCTTTCAGCTGAATCTTGAAACTGAAAACATCTTCATCTGTATGCCACAGCATGCCAAGTGCCCTCTCTGTTGGCAACTTGTCCTTGTCAAAGTCTAGCTCCTGCACTGTACTTGCTCTCTCCTCCTTGGGTATGGCATTCAATACTCTTCTGTCATTGCTCACCCATTTTGTGAGGTGGAATCCTCCTTTCTTACAGGCTTCTTGTAGGCCCTCTGATAGCTCTGCAGCTTCCTGGACTGTTGAGCTTGAGTACAAACAATCGTCAACATAAAAGTTGCGCTTGATGATATGTGCCACCTTGTCCTCTGCAAAGTCTTCTGCTGTGCGCTTCAGGGCATAATTGGCACAAGCTGGTGAAGATCTAGCCCCAAACACATGAACAGTCATGCGGTATTCCTCAATAGGTTGAGCGACATTGCCATCTGGCCACCACAGAAATCGATGTAGATCCTTTTCTTCCTTTAGCAGTTTCACTTGTGAGAACATGGCTTCTATGTCTGCCATTACTGCTATGCGGTCTTGACGAAACCTTGTTAATACACCCACCAAACTATTTGTGAGGTCCGGCCCCTGTAGAAGATTGTCATTCAGTGACTTGCCCTTGAAAGAAGCTGCACAGTCATACACCACTCTAATTTTTTGCTTCTGTGGGTGATATACACCGTGGTGAGGAATAAACCACATCTTTCCATCTTCTCTAAGGAACTCGTCTTCTGGTACTCTTTCAGCGTACTGTTTGTTCAGCACCTTATCCATAAACCCTGCATACTCCCTATGGAACTGCGGCTGTCTAGCGAACTTCCTCTGCAGGTGGTTGAGTCTCTGCTCTGCCATGGGCCTGTTGTTGGGCAGGTCGACGTCTCCCTTGAATGGCAGTCCGATTTGGTAATGCCCTTGTGTTAGCTTGATGGATCCTTCAACCTTTTCCATAAATCGTTTATCCTCTTTGGATTCTTCGACTTTATCTTCCATCAAGCGTTCTGAAAACTCAGTGTTGTAGAGATTATTTAGCTGTTGCTGAATATCTTCCATCACGTGGACTCTGTGGGAGGCTATCTTGGACCCACTTCTCTCTTGCTTGCAGCTTCCAAAAACCATCCACCCTATGATAGATTTGCAAGCGAATGGTCCGTCGTTCTGACTATTGATAACCTGCAGTGGTTCCATTGCTTTAGGGACGTTATTGCCAATGAGGATGCCCACGTCTGCATTGATCTCCGGCAAGTTTATTTCTTGTAAGTAGGGCCATCTTGCAATGTCATTCCTTCTCAGTATGTCTGACTTGTCTACAGGGATGGGCTGTATGTAGACGTCAGAAAGAGGTATATATGTGTTCTCATTCACATCAGCTACCTCCAGGTCTTGCAGTATGCAGGTCTTGACCAGCTTATCATCTGTTAATGTTTGAAGCTGGATAGTGCGCGTTCTTCCTCTGGCATTTAGTTTGTTTTTTAACTCTTCTGTGCAGAAAGTTGCGTTACTCCCGTTGTCAATGAATGCGTATGTGTGTACACATTTCCCCGTCTGCTTTGAGCGTACAGTCACAGGCACAATGGCCGGTTGGGAGTCCTGCATAGAAGTGCGGTTGGATAACGTGCGCTTTACGTCTGGGAAATTTTCATTTCCAATTTCTTCTCCTTCTGTTTGTCCTTCCGAGCTTTCCTCCTTCTTCCTATTAGCTCCAACGTCGTCATTAGTACGTTGTTTCTCTGATTCACCATTCCTTTTCACTTGTTTCGATGGTGCCCAATCTCTATGAAGAAGGGTGGGGTGTAACCTTTGACAAATCTTGCAGGTCGTCCTCTGTTTACAGTCCCTGGCAAGATGTGAAGACTGAAGGCAGGCAAAGCACAGTCCTTTGGATTTGCAAAATGCAAGTTTCTCCTCATGAGGTTTCTTTCCTAAGGCCTTGCATTCTGCTGTAAGGTGATTTTCCATGTCACAATACAAACACTTCGCTTCCTCGCTCTTCTTCATGCTGGAGCTGAAGCCCTGTTTCTTCCCTGGAAAGGGTTTTGTCTTTGTCTGCGTTTCTCCAGCTCTGGCAGGTCCTACAATATTGCCATAGATAGGGTTGTTGATTATCCGGGCCTGTTTACTAATGAAACTAACCACGTCTTTGAATGAGAGTGGCTCGTCCCGATTCTGGAGTATGCCGTCGACATAGCTCCTCCATCTATCTCTCAGCCTGAACGGCAGCTTTGATATGACCATCTTCAAGTGTTGTGCGTGGTCAATCTCCTGTTGAAGGTGTAGGTCCTTAGCCAAATTGCCTAGCTCAGTCACAAACAATGAATAACTAAGCAGGCCCTCCGGATCCTCACCTCTAATGTTTGGCCATGCCATTGCCTTGATGATCATAGAGTCCAGAACATGATGCTTATCGCCAAACTTGCTTTCTAGCAGCATTGTTGCCTTGTTGAATGCTGCCTTGGAATCACCTCCATACATGCAGCTTCTGACCATCTCATTCGCCTTTCCCCTAGTATATTGTTCCAAATAATATAGTTTGTCAGAGTCCTCCGATGTCTTGGACTCTATTACATGCTGAAAAGCCCTCTTAAAGGCGTGGTAGTTCAGGAGATTCCCGTCGAAAGGCTGAATGTTCCTTTGCGGTAAGGCGGACTTCATATGACATTCTAAGAGCATGTACGTAAGTTGGGTTTGTTGTCGCTGCAGCTCTACCCAATCAACATCACTATCAGAATTTGTTCCACTTACTCGTACATCTTGCAAATGTTCTCGGTTCTTGCGTCCTTGCGTTGAACTCTCTTCTGAGCAATCTGCATTCTTGACTTTGTGACTTGTTTGGTTCCTATCACTTTCATGTGTTACATGAGCAAAGGTTGGTAATGCAGGTGGCTGGTGAAAAGCTACCGTATCGTCGAACTGCTGTAATGCTGCTGCTTGGGCTGTAGCTGCAGCTAATTCGGTCTCAACAGCAAGTTGCTCCTTTCTTCTAATTAAGTCCTGCTCTTCTTTCTCGAGCTCCTGTTTCCTTTTTAAACTCTTCAACTTTGCTTGCAATTCTGCTCTCTTCATGGCTGTTTCCATCAAAAATTTCCTGGAATGTGATGTTGATTTGCTTGATACTTGAGATACACTGTCATCTACTTCAACCCTCTCCATCGCTGAATGTTTTCCTGCGTTCATTGAAGGAGAGTCAAACAGTTGGTTGACTTCCATCCATGGGTCTCGATCATGCAGTAACGGGTCCATCCGAATACTAGTAGCTGGATCTTGTTCATCCTGCCCTTCCATGATGATCTGATCCACTGACACAACAATCCTAATGTGGGGCTGTATCCATGACGGCTGCTGTCAACCTAAGGCTTTCAAGTATGCATTTCATGTGCTTATTCTTCTATACCACATTCACTGTTGCAGGTTTTCCAGCCTCTTTCCATATTCTGCACCGCTTGTAACTCAGGCGATATCAGCTGCAGCTAACCGGCATATTTCTGATTTCCAAAAACTTCCTGAAATAGCTCCACTAGTATGTATGCCACTAGACTAGACCCTCTACTCTAGCCTTCTGTAATTAAGAGCAGTAGCCAGTGGACATATTCTCCATTCTTGGCTAATCTCTGACTGACATTTGTCCATTCAAATCAACCGTAACATCTGGCCTTCTGGGCATCTAAATATAATGTAGATCTAGTCTAACCTCTATACTAGACTGGAGTCTAGAAATCTAGTCTTAGTCACTGTAGATTCTACGTCTACATCTCAAGTAGATATTTCAGGATTCCAATTTCTTTATCCTTTTCAACAGATTCCTGAATGCCAACCAGTCTCTTTATTTAACATCGTTAGGCCTTCCTCTGTTAGCTTGTGAAACTAGAATTTTAACTTAGAATGTGGGTGCAAAATGACCTTGAAGTAGTCAGATAGTCTGTCTTAATTAGTTCTCCATTTTTAGACTAGGTCTAGAGGTCTAGGCTTAGACCTCGACATTAATTCTCTGTAGGCCTAGACTCTGACTGTATTCTGTCCAATCACGTCATTCCTTCAACTCAAAATCAAATACGCCCACAAGTGATCATGCTCTATTCATAGTCATATTCTCATTTATCAGACTGGTACTGGTCCCTTGTTGTTCACGATCACCTTTGACTGGCCAAGAACCCAAGTCCACCTTATTATAGTTTCAACGCTCCTCTCAGCTCCGTTCCGTCCTTTATCTCGCAATCTGACGCTATATTCACACGTACATCATCAATCCACGTACCGTACTGTAGAATTGCAATTGCAAGTGTACAAATCAGTTGTCGAATACCAATATAATGTCTCGAAAACTTTAATTTTGAAGCCTTTACTGTAACCACATTTCATGTTACTCACGTCGGGTCGATCACAATGTTATTATACAATGATTGCATCCATTCCAATTGTTGTCCAAAACCAAACAAGATCAAAAAACGGAAATATGAAGTAGGGAGAAGAGGTTAAAATTCTGTCTTGTTTCCAAGGGTTACTGCCAGTGATCTTTCGCGCTTTTCCTCCCCTCAAACTTATTAAATTTCAAAACCGACAAGAGATGGCGCTCTTGCATTAGTTTGGCATCTACAGGCACTATTCGTTTTAGGCTGGATTGTCTTAACACATAGCTTGCCACTTCTCGTATTATAATGGTCTTTCTCTGAACGAAAATTTATCAATTAGATAAGAAGGGCCTTTTTTATTAAGTATATTGAAAGTCATTAAAGCGATATTTTCTTTCCTTTTCTGTTCAAGCGTATCCCATCCAAGTTTATTATAGCTTCCCGATGAATCCCAAGGGGTATCATTTATTATTCGAGCTGCCCGATTTTGAATTTTTTGGAGATCAATTTGAAGGCACTTTTCACAGTTTCCCCATATTACATCACAATATGAGATGTGGGATAAAATCAATGCATTATATACTAATTTCAATGTATCTTTACCAACAATCCACTACTAAATTTCTTTTTTACAGATTTAATATGGTGTCCATGATAACGTTTCATCCACAATCACTCCTAAATGCTTGCCGCTTAACTCTTTTCAGGGGGTTCCATCTATGTTAATATTCAAATTTGTATTACGTGCTAGTTTTAGACGATTTTTTTCTTCCAAGTACAATGTATTCTGTTTTATTTATATTTAAACTTAACTTATTGACATCAAGCCATGTTTTCACATTTACTAAATCTTCGTTTACTTTGTTTTCCAGTTCAGAAAAGTCATTACTAGCATAATATAAAATAGTGTCATCAGCATACATATTTATTTTGCAATTTTTTAGTACTAAGGGTAAATCGTTGATGTGCATAATAAAGAAAAGAGGTCCAAGGATGGACCCTTGTGGAATTCCAGATTGAATAGGTTAAATTTCAGATGATATACCATATAGACTGTGTTTTTTGGTATCTCTCTTACAGATAACTTGTAAACCAATTAAGTGTGTGTTGTCCAATACCATAATATTTTAATTTTTCAATTAGTAAATCAAAATCAACTGAGTCGAAGGCTTCCTTCAAATCTATCATTCCAGAGCACACCACTTTGCCTTGTTCAAAGCTTTTCAGCCATTCATCTATCGAATTCAGCAATGCAGTGGCCGTTGAGTGCAGTAGCCGGAAGCCAGATTGATATAAATTGATTAGATTATTATACCATTCAGATAGTCATATGACTGATCAAAACTACACGTTCTAGTACTTTCGAAAGTATTGGCAATATTGATATCGGTCTAAAATTTGTGGGTTCATTTTGTTCAACCTTTATAGTGCGGTATAGTATGTAATCCCGTAGGATTTTTGTGCCAAAGTTGATTTTTTTTTGCTGTTTTGGCTTCAAAAGGGTCCCAATTGGCCAAAAATGTTGGGGTTCAAATTTTCAGACCCCTCCTTTATTTCCTGGGGGGGGGGGGGGGGGGGGGTCCCTATTGGGCGCCAAAATGGCTTATATAACGCGCAATAGGGAAATTTGATGTCTTCGGGGAAATTTGAACCCCATTAATTTCTGATAGCTTGGACCCCAATAAATCCAAAAATGCAAAAAAAAAAAAAAAAAAAAATCAACTTTGGCACAAAAATCCTACGGGAGCTGTTTCAGTGACATACCGTACCACACTATTATGTAGAGCACTTACTCTTGCCTTTTTCCATTCGATAGGGACACATCCAGTAGTAATAGAGGTATTTATAACATGTGTTAAAGGTTCATTAATACTGGAAATTGCCAGCTTAATCAGTTTCATCGGTATCATATCACATCCCATTGCTTTGTCATTTGACAGTTTCAAAAATTGTTTTTTTTTCACTTCATCTAGGTTACTGGGATAAACAAAAAGTATAAACCGGCAGAAAAACAAATCTGTATTTCAATCACAATCATGTCAATCGCTTTCAAACTACAAACCATAATCCCTAATGTATCAAGGCCAAATAAATTTTATATTCTGGGATAGAACATATCTTAATGTTTTGTTCTATGTTTAATTATTTTCATAATTTCTTACATTTTGGGGGGAAATGAGCTGTAAACATTACTGTCAATTCAACCGAAACATGGCAATACGTTTTGTGCAATTTATTGATGTACAGATACAATAATTCGAACTGCGAGATAGAGTACATTTTTGTCTTCTTTTGGTAGCTGCTTTTTAATTGATAAGAATAAACTGATTTTCTCTGTTTGAACTTTAAAGTGACACGGTAACAATGGTGAAAGCTGATGAAAAAATTGCATAATTTTTGAATGAAATGTTACTTATTATATTCCTTCTACTGTACTAACCCTCTTACATGCAAAAAATCCCGAGATATCTATGTTTTTCTTTGAAGGTGTCACTGTGCAACACCCTCTTACAATGATTAACAGCAAATTCTCCCAAACATTTTTGAATTTTCCCAACCATTTTTCCATGAAGCCTGTGCCCATTGGTTATAATACATGCACGCGAGCATGCGTTCGAGACTCGCCAAAAGACACCACTTTTCCATATGATTTCTGAATTGTAGCGATAATCGTTCGCCTTTGATGCTCTTTAATACTACTATGACAAGCAGTATTAATTATTTTGTCAAGGGCTAATGATAAATTCGTTTAACAATTGATTCTTTTGTTCGGATTATTTGGCGGGGTGAGATATGCCACTCGGACACTTGCACGATTTTGGTTCGCGCATAGTTTGCGCACAATTTGCGCATTGTTTCGTGCCACGTTCTTGCCACAACGGGAAGCGTTCGCGGAACATGCGGAAGGATGAGGGCCAATGCGGGACAAGGCTTGAAATTCGTAGCAGTATTTTCAAAATGTTCACAATTTTGGCACGACAAATTTGGTGGACGACTTTCGTGAACACTTCGCGTATCCTAAACGTATCCTTCTCGTGTCGGTAGGCCTACTGACCGATGCGTGCCAATGCCCGAATGGCACGCATGTTTACGACCAGTTCACGACGGATTTACGACGGAAAGTGTAATATTCAAATAATTTTTCTTTTTATCGTGGATTACACTATGCAAATAGAGAATGGTTTAACAATTGTACTATTTTTAACAAGGTGCCACAACCCCTATTCCCCAGATACAATGGCATTTGTTTTGAAACGTATTAAAGGATGTTCGCATATCTATGCAACTTTATTAAAGAGAAGGAAAGGAGTATGTAAAAGTTTTCTTAAATGGAAATGTATTTTCGACCTGAATGAAAAGAGTTGGGAAACATAATTGTCCCATTGCATTTAATTGTACCTTTGATGTGGACTTACGATGGTTTCGGTTTAAGGTTTTGCAACGCATATTATATATAAACGATATACTGTTTAAAATGAATTTAGTCCCAAGAAAAGAATGTAAATTTTGTAATGAACAGTTGAAACAGTTATACATGTGTATGTGATTGTACGCATCTTAAACATAATTATTTGGGATAGGTTGTAGCATTGGATATATACTGGAACCAGAAATAAATTAACATTTTCATTACAAGATAAACTATTTGGTTTAAGAGGTCCCATGACATCTTACACATTTTCAGTGCTTGTTTTTTCATCTTCTCTTGAGTTCTTTCTCTTACTTCACTACAGTCAGGCTAAATGTATGATTGCCTCACTCTAAATCCCGCGCATGGTTTTATTTTGATGACAAATACAGCGATATAAAAATAAAGGAATCTGTCGCTTGTAAACAAACTAAGACACCATTGTATTTCAGCTGCACACACCGCGGTATGTTCGGCGTTTCAAGAAGGAACAAATGCCGTCCTTAATATGATTCCGGGGTTTTTCAATTTGAAAGTCTGGTTTCTTTGATTGTTAATTAGCCCCTATATCCTGTGTATTTACAAACAAAAGACTTTAGTTATCAGAATCGGTTTCATATCCCCTTTTGAATGGTTTGAAATGCCATCACATTTATATTCACTAAACTCATTATAATTTGAGAAATAAATACCTTTGCAATTATGTTCATTCTTTATGGGATGTCGTATGCTTGGGCAGTATTGGTGCATTATGTGACATCATTAAAACATCGTTATTTTTCTGGCGAATCTCTCGTATATCCCAGATGCTATGGAGGTGGTTTATTTGTATTTTTATAAATCACCCGATATGTAGTTGACCTAAAACTTGTGCGATGGCCATCTGTTATAGCTGACCAGTTTCTAGTGATACATTAGTTGACATATTAATTTTGTATCCACTTTAATGTAGTTATCATACCCAGTCTAAACGCTTTCCATCAACATAAAAAGGGAATTTGTTTTTTTCATTACTTTGACTTAAAAAAAGAGTGCCCTATTGGAACTCAGTGTTATGTGCTCTGGTTCATAACCATTAGGAGCCAGAGCATAATACACTGAGGTCCTAGGACATCTATTTATTCAGATGGTCATATCTCAGCCAATACTCAATATATTCAATTGATTTTCGACATTTGGACTTTATTTTTAATGCTCTTTCGGAAAATGAAGAAAAAATTGAGATATTCTAAAAATAGATTTTTATGATGTCACAGCTTCGGTACTCTATAACATAACTTTGATGCAATCTTTGATTTTTCACAGAGTATTGAGGCCTATAGCTTAATGAAATCCCTCGATAATCATATTTCAGTAAACTACAGAGGAGTAATCAATGAATGAAGAGGGTAGGATTGACAATTAAACATTGAATTAATTAAACGATTAAGCACCATACGATCATGAAGATATACCTTTAGAGAAAATAAATTTGGAATAACAAATTAAAGTCGACGAGTCGACGAGAGAAGTACACGAACCTATTGGCCCGAATTCACAAAGGAGGTTTGTCGACAAACCTAGGTTTATGTACGTCATATGACGCGTTTTGACGCGATTTTTTTACAAACCTGGTTTGTAAAAACACGTCGAAACGCGGCACGAAAACCTAGGTTTGTCGACAAACCTCCTTTGTGAATTCGGGCCATTAAGTTCCCATACATCCACACGAAACATCCTATCCAAAAAGAGCATTGCAATTACTGCTAGTACCACCCATTTTGACAGAAAAATTTGGATAGTTGACGACACCAATTATCAACTTCTCCTCTGGGAGTCGTTTCTCAGTGAGAAATGGACAAGAGGCGAGAAATAGAAAGCCAAATTGGTTTGGTAGTGGGAAAGATAACGAGAAAAATTCATCACGGTTTGTGCTTGCAGTATGTTAGGTTCGTTGTGTACTTCTAAAGTTTAGTGAACACGTCAAACTCACTGATGAAGCAAACATCAACGAAAGAAATTTGAAGAGAAAAACATACAGAGATATCCCGGTGAATGCAGTCCTCGTATTGTTCCATTGAGTGTTGAAAAGGTCACATTTCAAAATTGGACTGCTTTAGGAATAACGCAAAAATGTGAGTAATTGAATAATATCATAATACATGCATTATGGATCTTTGACTATAAATAGTTCAGCTTGTTCTTTCTATTAAAAAATACATTAACAGACAAAATTGGACTGCTTTAGGAATAACGCAAAAATGTGAGTACAAAGTTTTCATGTTAATTTTCATTCTTGTGTAGCACTGCAATCAAATCTATGTATATTGATATACATTTATTCGTTAACAGGTGAATGAAATAATTCGTATCGAGGCGCTTCACAAAGGCATAATTATGCATACATTTGGTTACATTACGAACATGACCTATTTAATGCTTGTATACGTCTATTTGTGAAGTACCCCGTTACGACTTATTTTATTAGCCTGTTACGAATTATTGTATCTCGGTACTCAGAATGTGAAATGCAAATTTTTTGTTTTTCCTGGGGGGGGGGGGGGGGGCTTTAGGGATTAGGGTAATTGCATTCATTTTCTATATTTGCCTGGGCGCACATTATTTTGTGAGGGAGGGGTATTTGAGCCTCCGCCATATCGTGCCTCGAATCGTAAATGTCTATGATAAATTACATACATTCTTCTCACCTTTCTGTAGCGTTCATTCTGCAATCCAACAATTTGTCCAACTCTAGCATGACCGTGGAGTAAGTATTTTTAAATCAAATTTGTCAAAGACTATTAATTGGCAATGACATCGCCTATTCACTATCTTTAGTTTGGAGGAACAGAGTTCTTTGAGACTAGTCTCTAATAGTCCTGTAGAAGTTTTTCAGACCCGGAAAAGTTGTTAAGTACAAGTTTTTTTTGTTGATTTGTGTTCTAGATGGGTATTGAAGTAAATTCAGCTTGGTTGCCAGCTTGGCAACCTTGAGCAACTTTTTTAATAGCCATATTAGCATAATCATCAAATTAGCATATGTGCAATATGTAATAATGTTGCTAATCTCAATCCAGGAAGCCTGAAAACATGGATAATACGACTTTTCAAGAGTTCTCTATGACAAGGAATTCATTTATGACACCAATTTTTATTTTTTTAGTAATACAATAGTCTTAAATATCATAATTAGCATAATATGTACAATATTATGAACTCCATTGTCATTGTTTATCTATAAAGCCTAAAAATGGTGCAATGCAACATTGTAAATCACTTTTGAAAGATTAATCATTAATTCATGAGAAGATATTCCATGTATATGTAGTATAATTAGCCTATTATGTGCAATATGTAATAATGTTACTAATCTCAATCCAGGAAGCCTGAAAACATGGATAATACGACTTTTCAAGGGTTTTCTATGACGAGGAATTCATTTATGACACCAGTTTTTGATTCCAAGTAATGCAATTGTCTTAAATAGCACAATGAGCATAATGAGCTAATTAGCATGTGTACAATATATGGACTTCATTGTCATTGTTTATCTATAAAGCCTAAGAATGGTGCAATGCAACATTGTAAATCACTTTTGAAAGATTAATCATTAATTCATGAGAAGATATTCCATGTATATGTAGTATAATTAGCCTAATTAGCATAATAATCTAATTAGCATATATGTGCAATATGTAATAATGTTGTTAATCTCAATCCAGGCAGCCTGAAAACATGGATAATACGACTTTTCATGGGTTTCTTATGACGAGGAATTCATTTATGACACCAGTTTTTGATTCCAAGTAATGCAATTGTCTTAAATAGCACAATGAGCATTAATGAGCTAATAAGCATGTGTACAATATATGGACTTCATTGTCATTGTTTATCTATAAAGCCTAAAAATGGTGCAATGCAACATTGTAAATCACTTTTGAAAGACTAATTATTAATTCATGAGAAGATATTCCATGTAGATGTAGTATATTTAGCCTAATTAGCATATATATGTACAATATGTAATAACGTTGCTAATCTTAATCCAGGAAGCCTGAAAACATGGATAATATGACTTTTCCAGGAATTCTGCCACCAGCTTGAGCAACGTCGGGCTTGTACTCTCAATGGTTCTGGCTTTGGTAAACATACCGGTAGACAGATCATAGTTCGCACTGTTGTATTCAACATCCCTGGCCTATGTACGTACCTGTCTCACCACATCATCAATTCCATCATTATCATCTGCTTTAACCATCTTCAGTGTGTTTCCGACAGTCTCTCTAAAATACAATGACTGAAGCCCAACCATCAATGCGTATATGATGACCCCGTCATTTCCTAGACATTTCATGAGGTTCGACAACATTGCCTTAAGACCAAGATAACCACCACAATGGACATACAATTTGTGAAGCTAAATAGAGTCCCAAATAATTGATATTCTACAAATATGCTAATTAGGCTTTTTAGTACAATAATTACATATTAAGCCAAATGCATTACTTAAAAATAAAAACTGGTGTCACAACTGAATCCCTCGTCATGGAAAACCCTGGAAAAGTCATATTATCCATGTTTTCAGTCTTTCTGGATTAAGATTAGCAACATTATTACATATGGCACATACAGTGTATATGCTAATTATCCATGTTTTCAGGCTTCCTTATTTAAGACAATTGCATTACTCAAAAATAAATATTGGTGTCATAAATGAATTCCTCGTCAGGGAAAATCCTTGAAAAGTCACATTATCCATGTTTTCAGGCTTCCTGGATTGAGATTAGAAACATTATTACATATTGCACAAATGCTAATTAGATGATTATGTTAATATGGCTATTAAAAAAGTTGCTCAAGGTTGCCAAGCTGGCAACCAACCTGAATTTACTTCAATACCCATCTAGAACACAAATCAACACAAAAACCATGTACTTATCAACTTTTCCAGGTCATGCACATGGTATATGGCACCGTCTACTGGACTATAAAGTGGTTTCAAGAGAGCGCTATAATTGACAGGCCAATTAAACCTCAGTCTAAGTCTGTTCCGTCAAAATCGACTTTAAACACGGTGTACGTCGGGTATAAAGCCCCTATATGAGGGATTCGCGTGCCCTCAAAAACTAATCTCAAAATTTACCGGTAGCAGCAAGAACAGTTCATGAAATTATGTGCAAAATTTCAGATAAAAAACTCTGTGGTTTTCTATGATTGAAAATTGAAGCCCTCATTAATACATTCAAAATTCAAATTTGAATAGAAAAATATGCTAATTTTGGTAATAATGAATATTTTGCCACCATGATTTTTAGAAAGTTTTCAATTTCGATTTTTAAAGCATTTTTGCCCTGTTACAAGTTTTGAGATTTTCAACGTGCGAATCCTTGCAACTCTCTTTAAAGGATTATGAAATCAAACAAGCATTACTTAATAATCTTATTCAAAATTAATATTCAGTTAATTAAAAGCATTCTTGAAATCAATCCTATGGCTGGCAGGGAAACTGAAAACTTTTGACGGAATTTTCTCTTGCTAAGTAATCAGATAAGAATAATTTCAAGATAAAACAAAAACAATTCCGGCAATATTGAGTAAGATTCATTTTCCTTTCAGAGAAGAAGGAGTATACGAGCTGCATGCTAAGACCAAATTATGTCCTCATGAACTTTTGTAATTATCATTCATTTATACACCAACAGTTCGTGGATTCCACGAAACATAGATGAAACTATTCTTTTCCAAAGGAGAAATAATGTATTTATGAAGAACTTCCATCACTATTGAACCCAGTCATACCAACGAAACCGACAAGCCCTCGTCTTTGCCTTTCGTCGTGTTTGCAAAAGCTAACAGGTTACGGGAAGACGGGAGCATAGTACAGGACGATCTCGGTTGAGTGATTCTTCTGTCGCCTTTGCCTTCCTTCGCGTTGCTAAAGCGCCCTACTAATAGTTGAGTGACTCGGACTTTACAGATATGTTGTCATTTTGTACTATTACATGTATAGCATGGGCGGAGATGTCGAGGGGTGGAGTTCTTTCCCCTCGAGACTTGGATCCCCCCCCCCCCCCAAACAAAAAAAAAGAATTGAGGGAAAATGCACACCCAAACAAATTCATCAAGGAGGTCCGATACACCCCTCCACATACACAAACACACACACCTTTTTATCTTTTTCAATTGGTGTTATTTTATTGATTCCAAACAATACAAATCAATCTTAGATATGAAATACAGTTGTTTTTCATCTTGACATGAATTCAAAACATTTTCATAACATCATTGTACGATTGATGAAAAAAAAAATCAGTTTACAATCCCATCCAACCATGCGACACAAACACACACACACGCACACACACACATACACACACCAACCTACACCCCCACACACACACACACACCCAGTCACACACACACATACGCACACACGTACCAAGACTACTACACCAAGTTCACGAACACTAACAAAATTGTCTAGCAGCCACAGGAGCATTTCTGAACTCTTGAAATGAACTGAAGTGGATGAGCTGTGTCAACAAAGTACTTGCAGACAGTGTACACAAGCTGGTACAACATGTTTATATTGAGAAGAGAGAGAGGGGGAGAGCGAGAGAGAGGGGGGGGGGAGAGAGAGAGGGAGAGAGGGAGAGAGAGAGAGAGAGAGAGAGTTTGTGTGTGCGTGTGTGCGTGTGTGTATGTGTGTGTTCAATATATCGCAGTGCATTACAAAAAAGTTTATGTTCGACAATTTTCACATACGCCATAATTATAATTAATTAAATATTTTTTTTCCTTTTGCATGCACTGAATGAAAGCAATAAAGAATGCTTCAAAACAAAATTATTGTAAGGGGCGTGACTACATCTCAGAGACTGATATCCTATCAATTTAATTTGCCACGCGAAGAAGCATGTGACGTGATCGGATGAGAATAAGCTTGAAGGACAATTATAATATATGAGTAAGATGTTTGATTTATTAAAAAAAGGGAATGATTTGGTGACCAAGTGGTGTTTACATACTTTAAGGAGATGGCTTTTAACGCGGTGAGTGGAAATGCGTACACCGACGACTCCAACAGGGATCCCCCACACTTTTTGCAGGTTAAGAAGGTGGCTTATTTTCCGGGGGTAATGTGCACTGTTTATGCTCTCAATAGCAAAATGCAATGATACAGTTTGGTAACCATATTCTGAATGCATGGGGCAACATTTAATGTACAAAAGAAGTTATTCAGATAAGGAGTATAAAATAGTAAGATACAAGTCATGTAGTTATCATATTTCTACACATATCAGTGAAAGGGGTTCTACAACAGGAACTTGTGCCGCGCGAAATCTAATTTCCATTTTCGATTGTAAACAAACAGCCCTTGCGAAAGGTCACAGATACTCCGTGTTAGCGCGTTACCCCTGAACAAATCCAGGAGTAAATCAGTTAGCGTAAAGGTCGGCGTAGCTAACACGACTATCGTTTAGACGATCACTACGCCGACCTTTACGCTGACCTTACCATACTTACGCCGACTAGCTCTCAACACGACCTTTACGCCGACCAAAGTTGCCATCGTGTGAACGCGGCTATAATCGTGGAGCAGTTTCGTGACGTGGCTATACAAGGTGAGTCAGAAAAAATGTCCCACTTTTTAAAAGTTGTATTGTTGGAAGTTTGACTATTTAATCAGGGGTTTCAGGATATGTCTCGATAGAGTTATCCTCCCAGTACATTTAGGTACCATTTTCATTTGAATCCCTTCACGCATGACTGAACATCAGACAATCTTTACAAGACTGCCATATTTCACTTGCGCCAACTTACCGGGTGAGGAATAAAACAGTGCATTGAACAAAGACAGTCAGACAGGCACACAGACAGACACGCACACACACACATATGCACACACACGCACACACTCACAAACACAAACACACACGGTTACAATTTATTGTCTGATAATTTTCCCTTTTCTGATGAAGCATTGATTTGTATTAAGGTCCCTGAATGTTTAAGTGGCATTTCCCTGACAATCTTTCCCTTTAGTTAACATTCACTACCACCATCATATCATCTTCATTGTCATCATCTTAATTTTAATCATCATCATCATTGTCATTATCATCATCATCATCATCATGAAGTGCACATGAATCCTCTCGACTTCTTCTTGTGGGGGCACTTGAAGTCAAGGATCTTCAGCAGCCCACCTGTGAACATCGAGGAGCTTCGGAGAATCGTGGACGAGACAGACGTGGTACGCCAAGATGGGGACATGATCCGGCGGGCTTTTCAAGGAATGCTTCACCGTGCACAACTGTGCATCAGGAGGAATGGCGGCCATGTCGAGGATTGAGTACGGAGGATGGAGAATTGTGGGCAAACAGATTCATTGTTGTACCACAATAAAATACCTCAACACATACAAAAATTGTTTGTGTTTTTATTCACCGACGTTTGCGGTATTTGTGTGTGTTTGCCTGCGTGCGTGTGTGCGTGTGTGTGTGTGAAAGTGCGTGTGTGTGTGTGTTTGTGAGCGTGTGTGTGTGTGTGTGTGTGTGTGTGTCTGTCTGACTTTCTTTGTTCAATGCACTGTTTCTTACTATTCCTCACCCAGTATGTTGGGTGTCTATCAAGTTGGTCTCTATCAAGACAAATCATGAAATCCATAATTGAATATTCATACTTCAAACAATACAACTTTTAAAAAGTGGGACATTTTTTCTGACTCACCCTGTATAGCGTCGGAAAATGGGCCTTGATTAAATAAACTCGGATTTTAATTTAAAGCGCGACAGATGGAATATTTCTGTTTAACGGTCGTTCCATTAACATGGTTGAATAGTGTAAGATAACAATATCCAACGCACGCTGGAGGCCCTAATATACACTTCAGATCAATAAGCTAGTAAGCAGGTGCTTTCTTATATCGTAGTCGACATTATTTTGTGTTCAGAAGCCATTGTCATAATTTTGTTAACAGATTTGGTATGTTAAAATTACCACCTCTAAACACCATTCTTTCACACACTAATTTTGTTTGTGTCTTGATGCCTTTCCCAAAACAGGAGAACTCGCAAGCGATCAAGTAGCATGGGTGCGTTGAGGCGATGCGGCACCAAACCTCTACTCTTGTTCTTTGTGCTATTCACATTTTGCCAACTTTTTCTAGCCATGTTACACACAAAACTGGCTGATGATTCGATAGGCGACCTCATGGAATTACCAGTGATGAATGACCGAAGGGTGTATCCCATAATATCCCCGAAAGACTTGAAGAATGGGCAAGACAGGCAGCAAGACATGCAGCGAGATTTTAACCAAGTGCGAGATGCGGACACAAAGGCAAGTCTTCATTCCCAGAAAGGGACCGGTGATGAGCAAGGAAATGCTGACGTTGTCGTTCCAAGTGACAATAAAATGAATCCTTTGGCAGGCATGTCGAATCAGAGCGAAAACGTGAGAACTAAGATGCAGAATACCAAGAACGTGTCAAAGGTGAAATACATTTTGCCAATGTTGCTAGGTAACCAGGGACCAAACAACCAATTCCAAGCGCTCAAACTTGTATCCATCATTGCTCAAAGGCGAAACCTGACACTCGTCCTTGCTCCGTTTTTCGATCATGGACCGACAGTAGAAACACAGCTTCCTCACACCTTTGAAGAAACCCTTGATCCTGACATACTGGCCCAGTTCGTATCCGTAGCAACCATGGAAGAATTCGAACGCCAATGCAAGCGGAAAGCGGACGCGGTGTTCCTTGGTACCAATATGGTGATCAATCAGACTCTTTCTAAAACAGATGAAGTAAATTTTTTCGTCAGCCAAACCCTCAAGGCATATTATAATTGGACGGGAATTAAGATACCTACAACGTTCTTGTATATGAACCGATCTGATGACGTCATTCAGATCCATGCCGATCTGCCGTACTCTATTCCTGTCGATGATTTCCTCGATAAGTATCCAGACTCGTTGACTACATCGCATCAGTGTAATGCATTTCTTTACCCGTATGGGTATCTGGGTCGACTAAGCTACTCGCAACACATCAGTCGTTACACCAAATACTTCGTCAGGGGAAAAGTAGTCAGAAAAACGGCGCAAACCTTTATCAACACTGCCATGAATAACTTGACATATGTCTGCATACATTGGAGATTCAACAAAGAGTGGAAGGATACATGGTAAATATTGCTCGCAATTGTTTCCAAATCCTGTATGTAAAACCTTACAATAACACTGTTTTTTCTTGTAACTTATCAATCAATCAGTTAATTGTCATATCGCAGCTCGGTGTGTATTGGGTTGGTTGGAGTGTATAACATGGGTAACAATGATTTAACCATTCAACTTGCCACTTGTATAAATTACCATAACAATTATAAAACTGCAAAACGATAAGAACTGTTACCCAACGTGGCACCAGATTAGGCATCTCACGATTCCCCTGCAAATAATATTGAATAGTGCAAGCCCAAGTTAGCTTAAAGGGATAGTTGAGTTCTGTTGAAGAGGGCGCTACACGAAATAATATTTTTGTGAGATAATGAAAAACCGAGTGTCAAATTTGAAAGAACATACAATTTAAATGACAAAAGCATCTTTGTTTGATCATAATCGGTTCAGAGACGGCTGAAATATCCATAAATATAACGATTTCTAATACTTGTGTACCACCACAAATATTAGATAATTTGAAAAAGCCGTTGAAAAAACGAAATAGCGCCTTTTACGTCGTATTTCAGCCAATGCCGATGTTGGCATTTTTGTGTTGGTTATATTACGCACAACCAGCCGGTCCATGTATTGTTATTTTTAATTAAATAATTATTAACGGTCACCGTATTTTTTTTTTTAAAGTGGAGCTGAATTGGTATGATCGTATTGGCTAAATTTCACACGTTTTGGGGTCTAAAATTACCTTCATGGCAATTTTAGGTTCTAAAAGGGCACTAGAAATGTCATAGATAAGAATAAGAGCAATAACCATGCACTTTGAAGGCAATTGTGGTCTGAAAACAGAACTCAGCTATCCCTTTAATAATTTGTAAAACAAAAGCATACCGTAGATTATATTATCGATTGAGAAATAACATTTAATAGAGGTCAGTTACACGACGTGATGCCAAATCACGCAAACAAAATCATTCTCCTTCTAATGTATAAATTGAGCAAGCTCAATGATTTACAAAAGAAAAGCATTTCAGTGAATTAAAATAACAACTATGAAACAGTATCCCGATAGGATTTGTTACTCGGCGTGGCGTCAAATCGAGCAAGCAAACGAATCGCCTGTAAACATTTAGATAGCCTTAACCGTCGAACTCATTAAATAGCAAACAAGAGCATACAAGTAAAACAAATCAAACATGTTAGTAAACCGGTCCATTGAAGCGGGTGTTCTGTGGTTATAAACAATCCTCTTATGATCATGAGCACATTGTTTTGATGGTCCTCATGTTTCCTCTGCCATTAACTGTGATATTAAATGCACATTTTTCTTTCTATCAACTCGCAATAATGCACATGATAATATAGGACATTAAGAAAAATTTCATCACCATTCTTTCAGACCTGCATCGATTTAGAACAGTATTGGGCTAATATCCAACTTCCTTTTCAGTCGTGTAAAATAGCTAAGATTCGAATGTACCTGGACATGTAAGTTATCCTCAAAAACTATTCCAATCATGTGCGTGATAATAATTGGACTGCTATTTCGAAATTGGATAGTTCATCATAATTATCGCGATTACGATAAATTGCTGTAGGTGAATCATTGCGCAGGTAGCAGAGTATATTTGCATGATGAATATTTCTGTCTAACATGGATCGTGATCGGAATACCACGACAGGGACCACTTTAAACGATTTAAAATTTCTGCCTATCTTAATTAATTTTCAGAAATTGAGGAAAGTTAAACATAATTTTGAAGAATTTCATTACAATTTATGCGATTTATTGACGAGTACCTTCATACTTCCTTATAAGACTGGCTTTGTAATTTGTCGTTAAAACCGAATAATTATGATAAATTGCATTACTGTTTTTTGAGATAACAGATTGATATAATTGTTGTAAGTGTGATCAGGCACGGCAATGATCTGAATCATGTTAAAGATCACATCATCGGGAAAGCCAGCTTTCGCATGTATGTGGGTAGGGGCGGGGGGGGGGGGGGACTCAAAACAAATATAAATAGATTGATCATCATGAACAATATTCTGAATATTCTTGAATATGCCGGCAAATTCAAAAAAGGATTCCCCCCCCCCCCAATCCGTGAACGGAGGGATACCATGCGTGTTACCAAAATGTCCGGTAAAGGGGTACTTTTCACGCACCAAAGTCCGGCTCGTAGTACACAAAAATCCGGCCCATATTGACTTTACACACCGGACTTAGGGGGTGTTTTCAAAAGGAGGGAACATGCATATGCGTACCCTAAATAACACTGAGTGGGGGGGGGGGGCATTTGCCCGTATTGCTTTGGCTTCACCAATTTGTGTAAGTGTTTAAATATTACTGTGACACAATTAAATGATCATTTCAAGTTGTCCAACTTTTGTTGACATTCAAACATTTTTATTGCTTGATTAAAAATATCATTAACTTTTATACATTTTTATTGACAGGTGTAAGCAAGATTATGCACAGGATCTCTGCAACGCGTTGAATGCATTAACACCGTCTCAATTGGTAGCAAAAATTTCTCACTTCATGGCGATATCTGACATAAAAGCTGCTTATTTTGCATCCGAACTCGGAAACCAGGTTAGTTAATAAGCTGGTGGGCGGACGTAAAGTGAAATATGCTTCGACGACTATTGTTCAGAGAATCATGTTATTTTCGTCGAAGATATAGGTTTATAGCTGTGATTACATTATGGTGTCAGGTTGGTAAAGGGTTACGAATAGAGTTTGGTTTAGGGTTGAAGCTGGGAATGATGTGAGAAGAGGATATTGATCGCAGAACAAGTTCTGAGGAGACGCAATGGCTCTGGTAGCCGTGAGGTCCCGGTTTTGAAACCAAGTCGATGCGCTAGTGCCCATTGATAAGGCTTTGATCCTCATTACCAAGTCCATATGGGAAGACTTAAAGTCGTCGGTCTCCTGGTTGTTTACTTATGAGCATATTATTGCTTTCGTAGCAATCAGGTTAAACAAACCATTAAAGCAAACCATGTGTCTAACAATTTAGTTGTATACAAAAGTGACTTTCATAGTAGTACATGTATTTATAGTAATAGTAGCGGTTGTTGTGGTTATAGTAGCGGTTGTTGTGGTGGTAGTAGCGGTCGTAGAAGTTGTGATTGTAGGACTAGTAATATTAGCATGTAGTCAGTCATGTCTTTGTGCAGTGCATGTGATTTTCGGCAAGATTGTGTCAAGTTCGTTTTATCTTGATGATTTCAAGATGTCACAGTACACACTCATTCATTATGTACATCACAATCATCCCCGATCAATTGCTTAAAGATGGTTACTTTTACAATGTCGTCGAATTTGTAAACTCAAATTCTGATCTTTCAATTAAAATAAATGACGCATAAAATGCATGTTTCTTTTAGCCTAATTTTTTTTCTTCTTTCGTAACAGAATGATTTGATCAAAGGTCTTCGTGTGGGAGTGCCAAACTTTCACACGACGAGCGACCTCATCGATGAATCTCCAAAGTTATCACGTGACAACAACTATCTGACGTCATTAGTAGAACAGGAGATCTGTAAAGGTATAACTATATATTGTTTTATGATATGTATATCCCATAAAGCGATAAACGTTATTAGACATGTTCATTGAAATATAGTTAGTATTTGTTTTTTTCATTCGAAAAATCGAAATAGTGCGGGACTAAATGCGGGGACTAAATATCGCAGTGAAGCATATAGCCATAGATATGTCAAAGCTTTAGTTCAAACAGTCCCTAGTTAGTGATTTCAGTTGGTGAGAACAAGTTGTCTTAGCCTGGCAAATAGTATACGACTTGAATACAAGTGAGGAAAGAAGAAAAAGTACGGGCTAAGAAAATACGAAACTGAAAACCGTAATAATGTTATGTTTCGAATATTGTTTTCATGTATTGTATTATTCATTGAATTGTGGAAAAATAAACTTTGAACTGTCTCTGTTTCTCCCACTCAGAATCAACATTCTTCCTATCTAGTCATTTGTCATCATGGTCCGATATAGTCAAACAGGATCGATATGACAAAAGATGGCAAGAGGTCAACGAACTATTCAAATAGGCCTTAGCATGCCTCCAGCAGCAACAACGACAGCAAGGAAAATAGTATTCGTCAGTCATTTCATGAAGCTCCAAATAGTGCCCTCTGGTATAGATTGTACATGGAAGGGAACTTTTGGATCAGCATGATTTAACAATTATTCTAGGGTTAAATTGATCAGGGAATCGATATTCTTGTTCGTGATTTGGGGGTAGATGTCCGGGGGATGATTGTCCAGTGGCAGAGACAGGTGTCCCCATACGATAATATAATTATCTGTGTTTATCTTCTCAAACAGTGTCACGAGTAGTACATTCGTCAAATTCTCGCTATCGCCAATCCCGGGTCGCCAATACCCCGAAATGCCCAGATATGCGACTCAGTGGATGCCCAGAAAAAAATAAACAAAAAAAAACACAAAGAAAATGCAATAAATGTTCAATAATTCATTGCATTTTCCCCCAGTCCCCAAAAGGAAAAAATCCTCTGTAGGGCCATGCATTATGGTTCAAGGCATGCCCACATAGAAGATTTGTTTATGTTGGGGGTCGGGGCAAAATGCAATAATTTTTCAATAATTCATTTTTTTTTTCTTTTTGTGGGGGCGTCGACGTACCCTAGCGCCCGCTGCGTACAGTCATGATTCATTGGCTAAGCAATGGCCTCATTACCGCGAGCCCCCAGGATCAAAACCGTGTCGATGTGCTATATTAGTGCCCTTTTATGAGGTATTAATCCCCATTACTGTCAGTTATGACTTAAGGACGTAGGTCCCCTAGTTGATTAGCATTGTAGCACACACATGCTTTAGCAGTCACGCAAAACAAACACTCCCCAATTGTCATTCAATAAAATCTGAGAATGTATACTATTATCTAGATCTATTAGGAATAAATCATTGTCAAAATCATTCAATAAATTGGGGTAAAAATAATTATTCCACCATTATGACCAACAGTGTATATATGCATGCGCTTCTTTAGTTATAAATCCTTTTAAAAGTTAAATTGTGCCTCGCGCTTCAGTGCTTCATTGTTTAAAATGATGCAATGTAACTAGGCTTTCACAAAACTTTGTTTCAATCGACAGGATAACCTTTAATTATTTTAAACAGCCTACTTTACTTCTTGTCTCATGATATCTAAGTTCTCTCTGCTCACTTGTCCACTGCGCCATTTCACACGCGTAACTAAGGAGCATGAGGTGTTTATCTCGAATAGCGATCGAAAACGGTTCTAGGACACCTACCCCCTGGATATCCACCCCCGAATAACCTACCAGGGGGTAGGTCTTCTTGGATTCTTTTCCTCCTAAATACTCCGAAGAAGAGTTTTGACTGGAGGTGGTGGAGGGTGGACGATTACATTTTTGGAAAAAAGTTCTTTAGTAATGTAATGGTACGCTTATTTGGGCTAAAGGGGGCGCTAGAGCCATATAAGAGCCGGGCTGGGTTGATTAATGGTACGATTATTAGTTTATTATTATTATTATTATTTATTCGGCAAAACAAAGTGTATACAGAGGATTACATAGAAGAAAAAAATCATACAAAACAAAGGATGACTTGGTATACAGTTTGACTTGGTATACACCTAATAGTTAAATAGCATTAATTATGTTTCCAATAGTATGCCGGGAACTGGTAAACAACCCCTGGTTTTGAATTCTTGCATTAGATTAAAGTGTTCATTTCGATAAGCACGTTGGAAATGGATTCCTGCATCAAGATGTACAGGTGTTCATTTCCAATAACACGTTAGACAATAGACTGTTTTGCCGGGGACGCGACATTCTCGCGAAGAGATAGACTCCTCCCATTTTTGTCGGTGACTAGTTTAAATCATTCTTATCTATTATGCTTTGTCATTGGTTATAATTAATTAATTAAAGCAAGGAGTTTTAAGAGCTGGAGACCCAACTGGCAACAAATTATTCCAGGCAGCTGCCGTTTTCTATGGTTGCAAAATAGAATCTACTGGTGTGCTGTTACCTTTGATGTTATCTTCGATGCCGCCAATATCATTGGAAAGCTTCAGTAGTGATTATTGTCATAA
The DNA here is from genome assembly GCA_035222895.1 of Strongylocentrotus droebachiensis. Taxonomy (NCBI): domain Eukaryota; kingdom Metazoa; phylum Echinodermata; class Echinoidea; order Camarodonta; family Strongylocentrotidae; genus Strongylocentrotus; species Strongylocentrotus droebachiensis. Next base: position 32,490 of record JAVYIG010011292.1, on the reverse strand, counting down.
AGAAATATCCTTAATATTTCACTTTTTATTTGAACTAACAAGGGGAAAATCTAACAGATGATAAAATATGAATACTAAAGCCTAATTGTGTCAAGAAATTTTCTTACATTGTATGATAGCAGCTTTAATTTGTGAAAAATAGTAAAAATGTACAGTCCTAATTAAAACCTACAATTTGACACTTTTCCGATTACTTGCGGCTCACGAAAATAAAAAGTGAATTTGTCCGTATACAGCTCTTTGTGATGTTATATGTCAGATTAGTGCCCACACATGCCCAGTCGAGTAATTTTGATTAATATTTCAGGAAATTTTGCTCCAATTTCTTTCGCTTGCCTCCTGTAAAAGATAAGCACTGTGTAGGCCTAGTGCTCGTATTATCAGACGAGTGGTAGCGAAAAGTTATTAGCATTACAAAAGCATATTTCCCTTTTAAAGTGGCCCGATAGTTTGCAGCTAGGCAGGAATCTTTTGTCTACGTATCTGCAAGGAAGGTCCAGTTAGGCACATGCCTGACATATTTTCTCCTGGCGGCATCGAAGATGGTACCAAGGGAATGAGCTAGATAGGACTCCATCTCTTAAAACTTCTTGATTAAAGGTATAACTCCTCTCTTAATTGGTCGGATGAGATATTTAGTTAGATATATTCCGTCTTGTAATTAGTTGTCTTCGTAAGGGTCCTACTGGTTGGCTGGTGATATCTAAGCCTCGTCGAGTGCCGCAGTATTTAAATACCATGTGCGGGGTTTTGTAGTCATATTATTTGAGAGTATATTATTTGAGAGTTTATTTCATTCCGTTATCATGTTTAGGATGTGCTGCTAGTTTACTGTCAATATGGCCGCCCAGCCTCTGAGAGAAGCAGCTTATTTAAAATGTTTATACAATAATTACTCTTCGTTTGCAACGATTGGAGCTTCGGCAGACTTATATAATTAATAAAGTGGACTTCAACTGTAATTCCGAGCTTCTTGTGTTTTCATTTATATTTGAACTTGTCGTCTCCAACTCATTAACTGGCCCACCACATTTGGTAGTACGGATGGGGTCAGCTTTCTTTCGTTAACGGCGAAGTTTGCCGTTGGCTTGCTAGCGGTTACCGCTGGTTCGTCGTGCCGACCCACCACTCGAACTCGATATCATTTGCTCGGAACACAGAAGTATTTTTGAGTTGCTGCTGCTGAACTGTTTTTCACCGGTGGAGTTAGCGACAGATTATCGTGGCGCTTATTGCAGGGCATGTTTTTTTTTATGTGGCTCCAGCGGAGTAGTCCAGTACGAATAGGGCCAACGGGTAATTGGAGGCCCTTCTTGGAACACATTGCAAATGCTTCTCGGTGAATGTGATTGGGATCACCACGGAGAGAGAAGTTTCCCTGAGACCCCCCTCTTACCTGTTACCAACACGTCCGCGATGATGTGCCTTCCGTGATGTCCAGAACGTTTGGTATATACTTACGAAAAATTGTTTAGTCGACTGCCCCACCAGAAATATTTTGCAAACCATTTCTGCGTGGGCGATCTGATACGTATTACCTAATTGAGGTTCCCCGTACAGGAGTTACTCAAAGTCTGGCTGATTCCTCCGGACCTGGTTTGTCAGCTGGCCTGCCCTTACAAAAAAACCAAATGGTAAATGAATGGTGTTTGAATGGTAGCATCAATGGTAAATGGTATTTCAATGGTGTGCCAATGGTGGATTCTGTATGGTGAATGGTGTTTCAATGGTGGAATTGTATGGTGAATGGTGTTTCAATGGTGGCGTCTGTATGGTGAATGGTGTTTCAATGGTAGAGTCTGTATGGTGAATGGTGTTTCAATGGTAGTGTCTGTATGGTCAATGGTGTTTCAATAGTGGAATTGTATGGTCAATGGTGTTTCAATGGTGAATGGTGTTTCAATGGTAGAGTCTGTATGGTGAATGGTGTTTCAATGGTCGAGTCTGTATGATGAATGGTGTTTCAATGGTGGAATTGTATGGTCAATGGTGTTTCAATGGTGGCGTCTGTATGGTGAATGGTGTTTGAATGGTAGAGTCTGTAGAGTGAATGGTGTTTCAATGGTGGAATTGTATGGTCAATGTTGTTTCAATGGTGGCGTCTGTATGGTGAATGGTGTTTGAATGGTAGAGTCTGTAGAGTGAATGGTGTTTCAATGGTAGAGTCTGTATGGTCAATGGTGTTTCAATGGTGAATGGTGTTTCAATGGTAAAGTCTGTATGGTGAATGGTGTTTCAATGGTCGAGTCTGTATGATGAATGGTGTTTCAATGGTGGAATTGTATGGTCAATGGTGTTTCAATGGTGGAATTGTATGGTCAATGGTGTTTCAATGATGGAATTGTATGGTCAATGGTGTTTCAATGGTAGAGTCTGTATGGTGAATGGTGTTTCAATGGTGGAATTGTATGGTCAATGGTGTTTCAATGGTGGCGTCTGTATGGTGAATGGTGTTTCAATGGTGGAATTGTATGGTCAATGGTGTGCCAATGGTGGATTCTGTATTTGTGAATGGTGTTTCAATGGTAGAGTCTGTATGGTGAATGGTGTTTCAATGGTTGAATTGTATGGTCAATGGTGTTTCAATGGTGGCGTCCGTATGGTGAGTGGTGTTTCAATGGTAGAGTCTGTAGAGTGAATGGTGTTTCAATGGTATAGTCTGTATGGTGAATGGTGTTTCAATGGTGGAATTGTATGGTCAATGGTGTGCCAAAGGTGGAATTGTATGGTCAATGGTGTTTCAATGGTAGAGTCTGTATGGTGAATGGTGTTTCAATGGTGGAATTGTATGGTCAATGGTGTTTCAATGGTGGAATTGTATGGTCAATGGTGTTTCACTGGTAGTGACTTTGAGAAAACTAGGTGTCCCTTATACTTTGAACTACAATTTGCGCTATGATTTCGCTTTTTTTCCGCGAATTTTTCTTCATGATCAACGTTTCAAAGCTGACAAACTGCAAGGAATAATACCCTAGTCCTCAGGAACAATGATGGATCTTTAGTTTTTTCTTCAATTTGGAGTAATTTTGGATCTGATATGTGTCTCTTTACCGTGAGTAACTGCTGTTTTGTGCCTGTGGTCCCGCTCATATGACTCTGTGATGTACATTATTATACATTTGCTTACATGAACATCTGTTATTGTTAATTAAAGCAGCTTATACATCATTCTATTTTATTACAATTACAGTATTAGGGGCACACCTTTAGAACTTTTATCAAGTTATTTATCTGATCGTAAACAATTAACAATTATTAATGAAGCTGCCCTTACAATAAAATGTTCAATGGTATACCAATGGTATACCATTCGGAGGTACCACTGAAAATACCATACGGATACCATTCACAAACACCATTTAAATACCATTCGGATACCATTGAGATTACGCTCGCAACGTACCATTGGGCACCATTCATCTACTAGTAAAATACCATTCAACCTAATAATAATTTTTTGGACGCTCATTTGCATAATCACCAATGGTAGATGAATAGTACTATTTACACCATTGAAATTTGAATATGAAATATGCAAATTTTGTAACATTAATCTACCATTCACCATTGGCATGGTAGGCCAATGGTGGATGGTGAATGGTAGGCCAATGGTGAATGGTAGATTGGCCTACCATTCACCATCCACCATTGGCCTACCATTCAACATCCACCATTGGCCTACCTTCCACCATTGGCCTACCATGCCAATGGTGAATGGTAGATTAATGTTACAAAATTTGCATATTTCATATTCAAATTTCAATAGTGTAAATAGTACCATTCATCTACCATTGGTGATTATGCAAATGAGCGTCCAAAAAATTATTATTAGGTTGAATGGTATTTCACTGGTAGACGAATGGTGCCCATTCAAGCGTAGCGAGCGTAATCTCAATGTTATCCGAATGGTATTTAAATGATGTTTGTGAATGGTATCTGTATGGTATTTTCAGTGGTACTTCCGAATGGTATACCATTGGTATACCATTGAACATTTTTTTGTAAGGGTGGCACCCGAATTACGCGCGTATCGGAAAGCTCGCGGGGGAAACCAGTTACGCCGATGCCTCGTCACGATACTCAACCTGCAAGTAGCGAGGACTCAATTGAAGGAGATGTTCTGATGCTTCGATTGTTGAGCTGAACTTGGGTTTTTTGGTCTGCAACGCCAAGTTCGTAGGGAGCAACCTTCGGTGGGAGACAAGTTGAGATAAGGAGTCAAGTTGAGCTGAGGTATGTTTTAAAACAAATAATATTGACAGAAGTTGACAGTGAGAACTGAACTGAACTGATGAATTGAAACGTCCGTTGAATCTTGGATATTTTTGGATTTTTGTCCTAGATTCTTTGAAGATATTGTAGTGATGTTTATAAGTGTTCCAATATTGTGTGTTAGTGAAATTATTTGAAGTACCCGTTTGCTATTCCACTTCTGGCTAGCATTAATGTAAGCATAGGATAGATTTTTTAAACCTAAACCTACGTTTAACCTAAATTAGTATAATGTAAGCACTTAATATTGATAGAGTTCCATAATGATTGAAATGGAAAAGTTAGTAACCGGGCTAACCCAAGCTTTACAGGGTTGTAGGTTTACTACATCCCGTCCAGTAAAATTACGCAAATTTCATGGTAGTCCTATTCGGCCCGATGACCCGACTTTAAAGGAATGGCTAGAAGACGTCGAGTTTTATTGTGCACAATCACAAATTCCAGAAAGTCAACAATCTTCTGTTATTCTTGCACACTTAGAAGGGCCTGCCAGGGTTGAGGTTAAGTGTCATTCGGGGATCGAGAAAGATGGAAAGAAATTGATTCAGATATTGGAACAGTATTTTGGCCCCAGAGAAACTGTCCAATCTTTACAACAGGCTTTTTACGATAGGGTGCAACAAGATAATGAATCTTTGGTCGAGTTCTCACGAGAACTTATTCAATTATACGACCGTGCGGTTGATAAAGCTTCTAAAACAGAGGCACAAGCTCTCAAGGTTTTGCGAGATAAGTCATTGATAGGGCAATTTGTTGCGGGAACCAAACACCCAAGTTTTCGTTTAGAATTAAAACGAATACAAATGAGTTCAGAAGAACAATCCTTTGAAGATATGAGGGAAGTGGCTTTGGGGTTGTTGGGTGAATTCGAGACTCCTAAGGGTAGGAGGGGAGTGGTCAGAGAACTTCACCTTGGTTCCATTTTAGAAGATCAGAGCAAAGCACCACACGGTGCAAGTGGAGATAATTTGGCCATTAAACTCCTATCAGCAATGGAAAAATTGCAACAAAGTTTAGATCAATTGTTGCGTCAGAATTCCTCCACTTCCCAATCTCCACCCAATTACCTTCCAAATAACACATCTCAATCTCAATTAAGCAAGGGTGCTTGCTGGCGTTGTGGGGGGTTTGGTCATTGTGCGAGATCCTGTTCAGTAATTGTAGAGAAAAGAGTTAGCCGATGGCAGGGAAAGGGTCGTTCTCCACTACCAGGGGCCAGGTAAAAATTTGGAAGAAAGTGAAGTATGTATTTAAAGTAGATTGATAAAGAAAAATCCCAAGGTTACTGTGTTGTTAGCCAATACTCCTTGTGAGTGCATTTCGAACTCCTAAGGGTAGGGTGGGAGTACTTGTAGTTAGGTCATGGAGGAAAAGTTTGGTATTTTAATTCTCTTTTGCGACTAAAAAGGCATTGAGAATTCGGTAATAAAATATAAATGTTTTAAATGTTTGCTAACATTCAAATTCATATAGAGGCTGGGCGCTCTTTGGGATTAGACGTATATTAAAGATGTTTTGTTTATTAATTTGCTAAGTTAGCTGCACCGTTGATTCACTTCAACTAATTCTCCCTTTAGTAAAAGGACAAAAAGAAGGGAAAACTATTTAAGCTTGAGTGGAATATTCTAACGAATGATTCATTTAATTTGCTCAAAGAAGTGGATTGAGGCACCAGTTAGTTATCCGGGTTTTTCAAAGGGTTTTGTTTTTAGAAGTTGATACAATTCCCTAAAAGGTTAAGGGCCTTGCCTATCACAAGTAGGGGAGGATGGAAGGCGTCATCATTTAGCATATGCTAATAGACCATTGAAACATACAGAAGAAAAAAAATAACAGCGTTGAATAATAATTAGTGGATAATTTAGAGATCACTTGTTGGGAGCCCCATTTGTTATATTTACTAATAACAATTCGTTGGCTTAGTTACAAAATGCTAAGCTGGGGCTAGGGTGAATTGAGGGTTGAATGTTTTGGGGAGGGGGTTATCCTTTGATATGATACGATCCCGTCTCATAATGTTGGTATAGTGGGCATGATATCTGGGTATGATATTTTGCTGAATTCTGCATTATTTCAATGTATCGAAATTTATGAATGCAAATATTTTGGTGCTTTAACTTGTTATAGGTTTCTTTACAACGCATTTTATATTGTAAAGATGGAAGGTGACATCATACGGAGTACGCTGTGGAGGTCTATGGATATCCAGCTCCATTAGTTGTCCTGTATGATGTTTTTCCTGATATCATTCATATATTTGCGAGGTACAAAAATATTGTTACCAGGTGATTTAATGTTTTTTTTTTAAGAAGCCATCCTGTGCCAAGTTGGCACTTAATGTTTGTTTGGTAACTGTATATAAACAAAAATATAAAATTATAACAGTTGGAGTCTACATTTAGTAGACATTAAATAATACATATGTGACAAAATAGATTTTGTCTAAGTTTTATAGTGTTAGTTGGAAGTAGATTCGATGAGATAATTAGACACAGCTGGTTGATGCTGAGACTGGGAATGTTGAGATTATTATGATACATTATTATACAGGTTTATGAGAAAAGGTGTTAATTGTATGTATATAATAAGGCATGTTTAGTCTTGCTTCCAGTGAGATGTTGGTTCTCATGGTGAAGATGTTGATTGTTCAGTTGAACTTTTTCTCATGGGGGTTTGAGGAAAGAATGGAATTAAGGAATATATGCATGTAGGTTGTTTGTAATGTGGTTAACAGGTTGTGTTTATTTATTACTACAATTACCAGTTGACTTTGCACGATGTCATTGTGTTGTCATTTTAGTGGTTATACCCTTCCATGTTTGGGAGCAGTTAAAATCGAGGGATGATGTTTATGCCTGCTTTGATTTGGAGGTCTATGGTTATGCAGCTCAAAAAAGAGGAAGGGCAATGACGTCATCCTGACATTATATTCTGTTGGGTGGGTTATATTTGCAATTGCAGGTCTTCCTGGTCAATTGGTTGTAAAATAAATAAATGTAGATATTGTTGTATAATGTGATTATGCATGAGTGTTTGACATTACAAGGAGAATGTTAACTGTAATTCATTTAAAAGTACATTCTTAAGTCAAAGTGTTGGTTAATGCAGCCCAAATATGCTGTTTTGATGGTTTGTTGACAAAATTATGCTTAAAGCAACACAAATATGTATTGCTTGGTTAAATGATTCCAGTTGGTAATCTAATATTTTATCTTAATTTTGTGCGATCTCCAGGTGAAAGATCGTTTTAGTAGGGGAGATTTGTAATGGTACGCTTATTTGGGCTAAAGGGGGCGCTAGAGCCATAGAAGAGCCGGGCTGGTTGATTTAATGGTACGATTATTAGTTTGACTTGGTATACACCTAATAGTTAAATAGCATTAATTATGTTTCCAATAGTATGCCGGGAACTGGTAAACAACCCCTGGTTTTGAATTCTTGCATAGATTAAAGTGTTCATTTCGATAAGCACGTTGGAAATGGATTCCCTGCATCAAGATGTACAGGCAGGCGCGTACGCAGGGGGGGGGGGGGGGGGGGTTTTGGGGGGGTTAACCCCCCCCTTTGGTATTTTTTTGTGTGTAAACCCCCCCCCATAACCCCCCTAAACCCCCCCCCCCCCTTTTGGATTTTTTTTTTTTTTTTTTTTTTTTTTTTAATATTAAAAAAAAAAAAAAAAAAATATATATTCCCACGGCTGACCTAAAAAAGGTGACCTTACCCCCCCCCCCCCAACGGAGCAAAATGTCAAATTTTCAAATTTCGAGACCAAAAAAAAAAAAAAAAAGTGTCCTCTTACCCACCCCCCCCCCCCCCCCCCGCCCCCCCCCCCCCCCCCCGCTTATTCAGCGGTGAGTCGTTGCGATTTTTTTGGGACCAAAAAAAAAAAAAAGTGACCTCTTATCCCCCCCCCCCCCCCCCCCCCCCCCCCGCTTATTCAGCGGCTGGTTGAGTCGTTGCGAAATTTTCGGCCGATTTATAAATGTTAAAACCCCCCCCCCCCCCTTGAAAAAATCCTGCGTACGCGCCTGTGTACAGGTGTTCATTTCCAATAACACGTTAGACAATAGACTGTTTTGCCGGGGACGCGACATTCTCGCGAAGAGATGGACTCCTCCCATTTTTGTCGGTGACTAGTTTAAATCATTCTTATCTATTATGCTTTGTCATTGGTTATAATTAATTAAAGGTATAACTCCTCTCTTAATTGGTCGGATGACCTAAGGGTAGTTAGATATATTCCGTCTTGTAATTGGTTGTCTTCGTAAGGGTCCTACTGGTTGGCTGGTGATATCTAAGCCTCGTCGAGTGCCGCAGTATTTAAATACCATGTGCGGGGTTTTGTAGTCATATTATTTGAGAGTATATTATTTGAGAGTTTATTTCATTCCGTTATCATGTTTAGGATGTGCTGCTAGTTTACTGTCAATATGGCCGCCCAGCTTCTGAGAGAAGCAGCTTATTTAAAATGTTTATACAATAATTACTCTTCGTTTGCAACGATTGGAGCTTCGGCAGACTTATTTTATTAATAAATCCGAATCTTATCTATCTGATTCAATCGCAGCAAACGCCTAGGTGTACTGCTAATGGATCTCGATCTGGTCAGGCTCGTCTCAGAATTGGACACTGGAATGCACGCTCCATGAACAACAAAACGACAATGATTTGTGACTTGATCATAAGCAACAACTTAGATCTTCTGATTGTGACCGAATCATGGCTGAGGGGAGGGCTTTATGATGATCCTGACTTTCATGTGGTACATGAACACCGCCAGAGTCGGGGTGGTGGTATATGCATCATTATATCGCTCTTCTTTGAAAATCACTAGAGACTGCTCTACAAAATTCTCATCTTTTGAGCACATGGATATTCTGGTCCACGTCTCTCCTGTGGTTTTTCGGACATTTGCCATTTATAGGCCTCCCCCATCGTCTACAAACAAACTGACGTATGACAATTTTGTGGCAGATTTTCCGACACTGTTAGAATCTGTAACAATTGATCAGCATCAGCTTGTGCTCATGGGAGATTTCAACATCCATGTTGACGACGAAACTGACAGAGATGCTAGGAAATTCCTCGATATCTTAGACACATTTGATCTTCAGCAGCATGTACAAGGTGCAACTCATCGAGCCGGTCATACCTTAGATCTCTTGATTTCCAGAAAGGTTGATCATCCTATTGTGGCCATGGACGTCGTATCAGGACTTCCTTCCGATCACTCGGCAGTCCTGACTACGCTCAATTTTGTAAGTCCAGCAATTTCCAAGAAGCGGATAACTTGTCGGAAACTTCGGGACATTGATGTGGTTCAGCTTAGAAATGACATACAAACCTCATTGCTTACACTTCCTACAGCCAAAGATGCATCTGACATGGCAGAACAATACAACATCGTACTGAAGGAGCTACTTGACAAGCATGCGCCTGAGCGATCACTACTTGTCACAATCAGACCAAAGGCTCCCTGGTACACCAATGAAGTTCGTGAGGCAAAACGATCTAAACGGCGTGCTGGACGTAAATTGAAAAGTTCTGGTCTGGAAGTTGATCGTCAACTGTTCAAAGAGGAGTGTAAATCCTACAATGCAGTCTTATCTCAATCAAAATCTCGGTACTTGACCGACGAGATTGCGCAGTGTGACACCAAGCATCTTTTCCAGCTTGTTCAGACGCTTTCCCGCCCAAAGTCACAGCATCTTCTACCGGACCATGAGTCAGACATAAATCTGGCTAATGATTTTGGACAATTTTTCTACAACAAGATTCAGGACATCGTCACCAATCTTCAGGGGATTACTAGCCGCTCATCAGATTGTGATGGAGTGACGACGCAAAAACTCTCTTCTTTTGAACCTGTATCAGAATTGGAGGTGCAAAAGGTGATCCGTGAGAGTTCTTCTAAATCGTGCCGACTTGACCCAATACCGACTTGGCTCATGAAAGATTGTATTAATGAGCTTGTACCATTTGTTACTGAACTTGTTAATCTGTCCCCTGTCTTCTGGAGAGGTACCTGCAGCGTACAAGACATCACACGTCACTCCTCTCTTGAAAAAACATCTTTGGATCGAAATGAGTTTAAAAACTACAGACCGATCGCGAATCTTCCCTTTCATCGCCAAGACTCTAGAGAGGATTGTAGCTGCTCAGCTCAGGACACACTTAGAAGACAATAGTTTATATCCTGTCATGCAATCCGCATACCGTCAGTTCCATTCGACAGAAACAGCCCTCTTGAAGGTTGCCAACGATCTCTTGTTAGCCATTGACAAAGGACTTGAAGCTATTCTTATTCTGCTAGACTTCTCGTCTGCGTTCGATACGATCGATCATAGCATGATGATACAACGTTTCTGTAATAAGTATGGATTTGAGGGAGCCGTCCTGCAGTGGCTTACCTCCTACTTGGAAAATCGATCCCAGGTCATCGTTCTCAATGGTGTCCAGTCCGAAGCATTTCCACTAACTTGGGGAGTACCACAAGGATCCGTTGTGGGACCGTTGGACTTTATACTCTACTCTGGTCCCCTCAGTGACGTCATAAGGGTCCCATCAGGGTGTTGACCCACATGATGTATGCAGACGACACACAAATGTATCTGATACTGAAGCAAAGTGAAAATCGCCAGTGCGGGTGGTGAGACTGGAGCAGTGCATCGCAGATGTGAAAGTCTGGGCTCGTGATAACAACCTCATGCTTAATGGTGCCAAGACAGAACTCATGCATGTGACGTCAGCATTTCGTAAAGCCAGTGAGCTGCCAGATTTTGAAGTCGACTGCACTACAATCAATCCATCAAAATCTTCTATTAATCTCGGGAGTCGCAGTGGATGACAAACTTACCATGAAGCAACATGTTCAGAAATCATGCAGAGCCGCTTCGTTTGGAATTTACCGGATAGGAAAACTCCGAAAGTACTTAGACCAAAGTTCTACTGGGCGCCTAATAAATGCATTTGTGACATCACACATTGATTACTGTAATAGCCTGTTGATAAATCTACCAGCTCACATCTGACCAAACTCCAACACATCCAGAACACTGCAGCCCGTCTCCTCACACGCACAAGAAAGTACGAACACATAACACCTATTCTTCGTTCTCTTCACTGGCTTCCCATTCCACAGCGCATCCAATTCAAGGTACTGCTTCTCACCTACAAGGCCCGTAATGGACTTGCTCCAGCATACATCAATGGACTCATTTCACCAAAGGTGCAAACCTCCTCCATAAGGCTCCGCTCATCATCATCTGCTAATCTTCAACTATCATCTGGTCCTCGAACTCACACCCGCTATGGAGATCGTGCCTTCTCTGTATGTGCTCCTAAACTCTGGAATAATCTCCCCGTCTCTGTCCGTGAATCCCCAACTCTTGACACTTTTAAACGTAGACTTAAGACCTATCTATTCAACACGAAGTAATTGTCCATCATCATACCGTATTTATAACCACATGTCCTATCTTCTTGTAATTTATTTATTGTTTATTGTACATAATTATTGCAGTTTCATTAATGATACTTAATTATTGTATTTACATTTTCATTTTTTCATTATCATGTTATTGTTATACATTGTTAGTTAAGTAATTCGTCCAAATTAGGCGCATTGTTCATTTCACGTTTCTTGTTGACCCTTATTACATATTTAGTTTAACCGTACTTTTCATTTCACTTGTTTTGTAAAGCGCTTAGAAACTGTACTTGTATACCAGCGCTATATAAATCTTAATTATTATTATTATTATTATAAAGTGGACTTCAACTGTAATTCCGAGCTTCTTGTGTTTTCATTTATATTTGAACTTGTCGTCTCCAACTCATTAACTGGCCCACCACAGTAACTGCATTTTTAAATGAGAGCGGGGAGGTTTGGTCGATGGTTGCTTGTTGTAGGTTGTTCCATGTCTTTACAGTCCTTGGGAAATATGAGTTGGCATAGACGTCCGAGTTGGTGTTGCGAATTTCAAATTGGTTGGAGTGTCCTCGTCTACGTCTGTCTGGCTTAGGGTTGGTGTGAGATTAGTAGTCGATGTCGAGTTGTCCCTTGATCATTTTGAAGAGGCAGGTAAGACGGTGTGCTTCCCTTCTGTCTTTAAGAGATCCCCAGTTGAGTTGGTTGAGTAGCTTGGTGACACTGGTGTCCCATCCGTAATTATTGGTGACAAAACGTGCAGCCTGACGTTGAACTTTCTCGACCGCATAGGTGTTTTTGGCTGTATAAGGGTCCCATGCTGCAGTGGCGTAGTCAAGGTGTGGACGTACAAGAGTAAGATACAACTTTTCTTTAACATTAGATGAGCAGTGATGGAAGTTGCGCCTTAGGAAGTTAAGGACCCTTGAGGCTTTGCCGGTTGTGAATGAGTCTGGCTATTCCAGCGTAGGTCTTTCTGGATATTGATGCCAAGGTATAGGGTCTGGTTCGTTTCCTCCAGGGTAACATCAAGGATTTTGTAGGATATAGTACCCGGTGTTCTCTTTCTTGAAACACGCATGGTTTTGCATTTAGAGGGATTGAAATGCATGCCCCAAGTCTTGGACCACTGGGCCATAGTATCTAGGTCTTGTTGAAGAGCTTTCTCATCTTCAGCAGATTTGATGGGACGGTAAAGTAAACAATCATCGACAAAAAGTCGTGTTGTACTGGTAACCTTTTCATGAATTTCATTGATGTGGAGTAGAAAAAGGTGAGGGCCTAATACTGTGCCCTGTGGAGTGCCACTGAGGACTGGTAACCACTCGGAACATTGACCATTTACACAGACACGTTGCAGTCTCTTTGTCAGGAAACTAGATATCCATCTCTTATTATTTGCTCGAATACCATAATAGTCTAATTTCATGAGGAGACGCTGGTGCGGGATGACATCAAAAGCCTTTGAAAAATCAAGCACTGCCATGTCTGTGGTGATATTTTTGTCTAAGTTCTTGGCAAGGTCATTTGTTGTAAGGATGAGCTGAGATTCACACGACCTGTGTTTCCTGTCCAGATACGATCGAAAACTCAAAGGTTACTAAACCCACATGCAAGAAAGAACATTTATGATTAATATCAAAGAAATTGACAACAGACTTTCACCAAAAAAGGTAACACCCCTGATAAACTATATCCATTTTGTATCATTCGATGAGAAGGTCACCTTAAGGTTAAACAAGGGATGCGAATCAAGGCAATATTGTAATTATCATAACGAAGCGATCAAATGTCATAAATTTTGCCTGTAATAATCATTTCTTTGAGTTTGAATTGATGTTAACACTTTTTGTTAATAGTCAATGTAAAAAAGGATCAAATGTTTTGGAATGAGATAACACAAACATAATGGCTTTTGACCCACATTCTTTGTCTCAGCCCAAACTGGGTACAAGAGGATTTCGACAATACTTTTTAAAAAGCCTGCTGTACGTTCAGTCATCATTGGCAGCACAATTATGAAAATGATATAATTAGACAGGGTATTCGTTCTTCTTTACACTAAAACATGATTCAAGGTCACACAAGTTATCAATTTACTAAGAAGCTACCAAAGTTGGGTAAACTGTTTTTTATACGCACTGTTTATGATACACACAAATGAGCTATCGTTGAATGCAGTGACTGAGCGTATGGCGTCCCACTTGAAGACGATTTATCCATTCATACAATACAGGATTGCCCGACCAAATGTCTTTTGTGCCTTATTTTGTTATTTTAATTGTTGCAAAACTTATCAACCGTGTTAATAATTCATTCCCCTCGCTCATATAGACACGGGAGGTGGAGGGTAGTTATATGTGGCTAGAGGTGGCGCCTTGACTGCATGGGTCTGTGCCTTAATATCCCGCCCCCCCCCCACTCCGAGAACGGATGGACCCCATGCGTGTTACCAAAATGTCCTTTTCGTAACAAAAGAAAAAGGTCGACCCGTATTGACTTTACACACCGGACTTTTGCTGAAAAGGGGGGGGGGGGGGTGCTGAAAAAGGCTCGTATAACAAAAGAAAAAGGTCGACCCGTATTGACTTTACACACCGGACTTTTGCTGAAAAGGGGGGGGGGGTGCTGAAAAAGGCTCGTATAACAAAAGAAAAAGGTCGACTCGTATTGACTTTACACACCGGACTTTTGCTGAAAAGGGGGGGGGGGGGGGGTCGCTTGGAACACGCATATGCGTACCCTAAATAACACTGAGTGGGGGGGGGGGGACCGGGCTTAATATGCCTGAATGCCCTTATTGGATCGTGCGAATGAAATAACGCCTCATGTGCACACGCACGGGTCTTACCTTCTGATACAGTTGTCTGCTTAGGCCAAACTCTAGGGACTTACATTCCGTCGTGTCATCCTTGCTGGCATGCACCGCAACGTCATTGGTATGTGATGATGAGCAGAGCAAGTGATTATCCGTCTGCATGTCATCTTTTCTTACACCTTCATTATTTATTGATTCTTTTATAATCCTGTCGAAAGATGGGTACCAAATGAAACGATTTAAATTAATCTTCAAATAGTTTACTTATTTAATCTGATGCTATGTACGGATATCATATCATTAATGGATGAAATATTTTTCTATGATGCTATGTCGGGCAATTTGAAAGGTCAAGTAGAGTAGCTTTAAGTTTGAACAAAATTAGAAAACCTTATTTTGTAAACTTTTTTTTTCTTTTCAAAAGCATCTTGGCTAACCTGTGATGAAGTATTTCTAATAAACAAAAACAACTAAAAGATATTCAGAAGTAGCTGAAGTTGACATCAGAAAATAAAAGGGACTTTTAGATTTGCACGAAGACAATGTGGATTGCTTCGGTCGACGTCCTTTTAATGCACTGCCTTGAATGGACGTCACACGTATCAGTCCACGCAAATCTAAAAGTCCCTTTTGTCAGAGATAGAGGTGGCGACGTAAACATAGAAGAGTTCATGAACCCGACACTTTTGTAAATGTACATCATTCAGCCTCCACACTATACATCTATCCAAAAAAGAGCGTAGCAATTTTTGCTAGTACGTGCCACCCATTTTGACACAAGAATTTGGAGAGCTGACGACATCAATTATCAACTTCTCCTCCGGGAGTCGTTTTTCAGTGAGAAATGGACAAGAGGCGCCAAAAAGAAAACCTGGACAAATTGGTTTGGTAGTGGGAAAGATAACGAGAAAAATTCATCACGGTTTGTGCTCGAGTATATCAGGTGTGTTGTGCGTACGTGTACGTCGTACACGCCACGCTTGCTCACTCTGAAAGTGAAGCAAATATCGACGAGAAAAGGAGAATGAGAGACAAACAGGGAACAGGAAATAAATGTTTATGCGCTGTTAGGTACTTACTGTTAGCGTTACAAACGTTATGAACTGGTAATATTTCATACTGGACCACTGAAGGAATTACGCAAAAATGTGAGTAGACCTACCGGATTTTCCTTAACTTAAACTATCATTGCCTAGCTGTATCGTTTTTTCCCTGCACCACAATGCAATCACACATAATAGAATGACATAATTTTTTTTTTGTAATGCATCTTCATTAGTTGCATCGCTTGGGTAGTACAGGCCGTCTACATGCATGTATTAACCCATTTGACACCGAATTATGACGGGGAGTGGGATTAGAAAAGTATCTTTATTACCCTGACGCACTGGAAGACATCTTGACCTGTGTAACATATTTTGTTTGGTAAAAAGACATCCCAAACAAAGTTCTCAACTCTTTGGCTGCTAATTTCTTCGCCTCTCTACACGGCCGCTCATTTGCCAAACAAAACACTAGTCACCATTTGACGGAAGGATTACACGATATCTTTGTAAATTTACTAATTACTAGTCTTAATTAGCTGCATGACAACACTTTTAACACCAATGTAGATTAATCTTGCACCGGAAAAAGTTAAATATTCGTCAACTTAAGTCGTTGGTTTATCTATCCCATGATACATACAATGTGGCGCAGGGAGATTATTCGCGTGGCAAATAAAGAGTATTTCTTTAAAGTAAAAAGTAAATATTACCTATTGTGCTGTATAGCATTCAAAATGTGATCGTCATTGTTTTCCGTATCATGTAAGACATCTAACAATTCGAATCGGAGGCTGTCGTATTCTCTTAGGATATGTAGTAATCGATTTTCAACGAGGATCTGTAAAAGGGATAGAAAAATCATCTTACTAATGGAAAGTAATTAGTAACGAATCGGCCATTTTCGTAATGTAATCAAATTTAATGCATTCGTCTTTGTGAAATGCCTTAATTATTTAAGTCTGAACCCGTAACGAATGATTGTATTTTGATAATCAGAATGCAAATCACGTGTTGTTAGGCAGGGCAAGCTATCAGGTTCGTCGTCGTACCTAGTGATAAATAATATATGCAATAGGCCATTGTGTGATGTAATCAAATTAATGCATAAATCGTTGTTAAGTGCCTCGTTGCAATTATTGAATTCACCTTGTTCGTTGACAGTTGAATGGGATTGACTTAGAAAAGTCCAGACTGTATTCCCCACTGTCCGTTTCAAAAGTGATATTTTCCATAGCTTCAAGTAGACAGCCGTAACGTTTTTTTTATTTTAATAGTATTTTTCAGTTTTTCCCGGCATTTCCCGCTTTTTGTCCACATTTGCTAGGCAGTATTTACCAGTCGGTATTGACCCTGACCCTGACAATTTACACAGTAATTCATAAATTGTTACAGATCTACCTCACCATTCTAGATAACAGACAACTCTCCATCTAGGTCTAGATCTATACCTAGCCTAATTATCTTTGGAGTCTGGTGGAATAATTATTTTAAAAATTCAATTAGAAAAGATCGGCAAATGTCTAACTTTTAGTTTTAGTTAAGATCTAGGCCTAGAATCTAGACTCTATCATATGTGCAAATCAATTAACATAGCATCCCCACATAGGCCTACACGGACTGCAAATACACTCACCGCATTCGCGCAGCTCCGACCGGGATTGTAACTTTACAGGTCTCCGTCTCCGACTCGACAAATACCGTAGATCTATGCTTGAGTTTTTATTATGTACCAACTCGATCAATTCAACCTTTATATTACAAACTTCAGAGAGAAATAAAAGGGCCGAAGTCAAAGCTCATGCTCTTGCTCATGCAGCGCAGCTAGCTAGCAGAACGCGAGTGCGCGCATATTAATTGCGCGTACGTAACGTATACGCGCGATCGAGCGCGAGCAATAGTGGATCCACCACCCCTGCTAATATAAATCATTATATACCTCACTTAAGTTATCCAGCAATCTGATTGGTCGAAATTGCATTCATAAACTTTAACTGTTCCTGTAAAAACAGACCTATTTTCCCAATAACCATGGTTATTGGGAAAATAGGTCAGTCTCCATGGTTACCCCATAGGTTTACATGTTAAAAATGGTTTGAGCGATCGAGGATACCGTATGTGTGCGAAGAATTGGTCGGTAATTTCAATACAATTGAATCTCGATCGATCTTACCGACAATTTTATCTTGCATTGTTGACATGAAGACGAAAATAAACTTCCAAAAACAAAAAAACAACATCTGCCGATAGATCTTGATCTAAGTTCGTGCCAATATGCATTGCAAAAGTAAAAGAAGGGTCCGTTTAATGGAGCTTTTGCGAAGCATTCATCACGCGAAGCCGGTTTCAATCCATTTTAATGTATATATTGTACAAAACTGCCAAGCATGGTAACAGCGCGCGATGGCCGAGTGGTATAAGGCGTTGGTTTTAGATACATCACTTATTGTACGCAAGAGTTCGAATCTCATCTTCGACAAAAAAAAAGTATTTTTTATTTTTTATTCGGCATTATATACCTCACTTAAGTTATCCAGCAATCTGATTGGTCGAAATTGCATTCATAAACTTTAACTGTTCCTGTAAAAACAGACCTATTTTCCCAATAACCATGGTTATTGGGAAAATAGGTCAGTCTCCATGGTTACCCCATAGGTTTACATGTTAAAAAATGGTTTGAGCGATCGAGGATACCGTATGTGTGCGAAGAATTGGTCGGTAATTTCAATACAATTGAATCTCGATCGATCTTACCGACAATTTTATCTTGCATTGTTGACATGAAGACGAAAATAAACTTCCAAAAACAAAAAAACAACATCTGCCGATAGATCTTGATCTAAGTTCGTGCCAATATGCATTGCAAAAGTAAAAGAAGGGTCCGTTTAATGGAGCTTTTGCGAAGCATTCATCACGCGAAGCCGGTTTCAATCCATTTTAATGTATATATTGTACAAAACTGCCAAGCATGGTAACAGCGCGCGATGGCCGAGTGGTATAAGGCGTTGGTTTTAGATACATCACTTATTGTACGCAAGAGTTCGAATCTCATCTTCGACAAAAAAAAAGTATTTTTTATTTTTTTTCGGCATATAAAAGTATTAATGACTGCTTTAATATTCGAGAAATAGTTGTTTTTATACGCTCTCGGGAAGGTTACAATTGGGCTATTCCCCTCGGCACGCCTCGGTTAATAGCACAATTCTAACCTTCCCTTGAGCGTATAAAAACAACTATTTCTCTCAAAGCAGTCATTAATACTATACTAATTCCATCATTCGTGATATCACCAATTCGAGTATGCTCTAATCTGAAGTAGGTATTTTGTGTTAAAAATTATTTCTTGATACTGTTATACCATATCAAGAAATAATTTTTAACACAAAATACCTACTTCAGATTAGAGCATACAAGAATTTAAAAAATGGAGGGTATGTAAGAAGAAAGAGAGAAGAAGAAGAAGAAGAAGAAGAAGAAGAGAAAAGAGTATTTAAATGTATATTCATCATGACCATGTATATTATATCAAATGTATACTAAAACAGGGCCCTATGAATGTCAATTATATGTTGTTCCTATGTTCATATGTTGAAGCAAGATTGCTCATGTGCATATAAACAATTATCCTATATGGACACAATAAAGAAATGAAATGAAATGAAATGAAATTCGTGATATCACGAAAAGGAATATAACACGAATCATCTTGTGCAAAAAATCACTGGGCTGGTCGATCTAGATACAGTGCGCATGTAATGAAAGTACATTTCCATAATATTGGGGGTGGGGGGGGGGGGGATCTGCAAGTGCTGATTGATTGATTGATTGATTTTTAATCGCCAAGCTTCCAACATATCGTCCCTATTTTCACGAAGTGACGGATGAGCGCGCAATTAAAAGAAAGTTAGTTTTGAATAAATCGCTTTCAAACTTTCAAACTAAAAACCTCTTTAATGTAGGGCAAATAAATGTTATATCCTGGGTTAGAACATATCTCAATGTTTAGTTCTATGTTTAATTATTTCCATAATTTCTTATGTCTTTGGGGGAAATGAGCTGTAAACATAACCGTCGCTTCGTGAAAACACGAAATTCAAGGACGCGCTGTAATTTTGTTTTCACGAAATGACGGCTCGTAGCCGCGCGCGTAAAACATTTCCGAATTCCCGAAACGGACACTAAATACGGCAAAACGTTATGTTTAATTGATGTACAGATAAAATAACTCGAACTACGAGTTAGAGTACATTTTCCTCTTTCTGTAGCTGCTTTTTTATTCCTCTGTTTGAACTTTTAACACAACCGTCATTTCGTGAAAACACAAATTACATAGAACGCTTTGATTTTGTTTTCACGAAGTGACGGCTCGTAGCCGCGCGCGTATAAAACATACGGGATTTTTTTATTGTGTGAAACAATTTAATGATACTCAACAATGGCAGTAGTGTAGTATAATACATGTAAAAGTAGGCCTAGTAGTAGAGGTATCATTCTGCTCCTTATTATCCTGATTATATTTTAAAGGAATGACAATTGACAATTTGTCATGAATCATTGTCTTTAAGCTTACCATTATATGCATCTGGCTCGAATTTTGCTTAGGTATTTGGTACTTAATGATTTAAATGGTAAAAATGAACTTGTGTCCTATTCATTCTAGTGTTATTCATTTGCCATTATGTTTTATGCATTCAAGTTCCAATGTTTCTGACTGTTTTCAAGACAATATCTTTTTTGTCGATCATATAGTTCTATGTAGCTTGATATCTCATGGTAATTTTGAGAGAAAGCAACGATTTCTGAATTGTAGCGAGAATCGCGTTCGCCTTTGCTGCTCTTCAATAATACTTGACAAGCAGTATTAATTAATTTTTCAAGGACTCAAGAAACATTCGTTTAACAGTTGATTACCCTCGGTTGATTCTTTTGTTCGGATTATTTGGCGGAAGTGAACAATCTCACGCTTAAGGACGTTGTATCATTATTCGTATTTGTTCATCGTCTCTACGATGCTCTTTGAATACAAAAAAAGCTTTTATTGTTAGGCTTCCTGAAAGAAATTTCAATTGTTGTTAAGAAATTTTTGGTTGCACTCTGTAGATTATGATGATGTGTTTGATCTTGTTTTCAATAACAAGATCAAACACATGATGAAAATCTACTGTGTGCATGCCAATACGTTCTTTACAACAATAAACAAATGTGAGGTGCTATGCGGTGTGGCGTACATTATATGGCAATCACAATCATGGTAGATAAAATTATGATCATCAGTACTGGGTCTAATAAATAAAAGAGAACTTAATTTGAACCCGGGCCATAGGCTACCCCCTCTCGTTCTCTCTCTCTCTCTCCCTCTTGATCGCCTTTCTTTTCCCTCCCTTACCTCCATGTGCATTTGTATGCCTCGATAATACAGAAAATAAACAATAAGATTCTTCCTCTTCCCCTCCTTCTTCCTAGTCTATGTAGTAGGAGTAGTATTAGCAGCAGTAAGACAATAATAATGACAACAATTATTATTATAACTATTATTATGGTTGGTGGTGTTACTAATGCTATTTTTGTAATTATCATAATTGTTATTGTAATTATTATCCTTATCATGATTCTTATCGTTAATATTATTATTATTGTCATTATTATTATCTTTATTATTGTTATCATTATGATGAATATGAACATGATGATTATGATGACGATTAATATAAGTATATTATTATAATTGTTGTCATATCATTATTATCATCTGTATTATCAGCATAATACGGTATATAAATGGCAGTATATACTACATGTACTGGGTGCATGCCGATAAGTTCTTTACAACAATAAACAAAAAAGAGGTAAATATAAATGTAAAATATCAAATAATTCACACCAAACATATCATCATCAATTATCATCAATACTGTATTGCATTTTGAAACGTACATTTAGGGTTTTGTGGAAAAGACTCATCAGGTATACATCCACGGAATACGAAGGTTCTTTCAAACATTATACAGTACTTGTAAATATGCTAAAATGTCTTTATCTTTTGCATCATCATCCTCATCATCTGCATAGATTGTTTACCTGAAGACAAAAGAGGTATTCAAAACAGTACTGTGTGGTATAGTCTCTTTCTTGCACGCCATGGTTATCATGTTCTAGCTGAACGGTTATGTTGATCGTAACGAAACAAGGCAGTTCTTGAAGAAAAAAAGATGTTGGAGTTTTTCATTGGGAAATATGACTTATATAAACAACAACGTTACTTTTTTGTTCATCACTGTTTTTCATAAATGTTTTGTGAGTAGAGTATCAGAAGCAAGTCAGTTTACACAATCTCTTTGTAGGGTATTTCAATAAAATTTAGTACACAGTCTCAAACGCTACAAAGTTTACCAATGCTAAAAGGTTATCTTCACCCAGGCGAACACGTAATCTTTGACTAAACAATAATTATCAGCTGAACCATGCATGATAAACATGGAAATAACATTTTGACTAAACAATTTCATTTCTCATCATACAGATAAATTCAAAACAGCAACATTATATTGTATGATGTATGAGGGGACATTATATGAGAATTCATGGAACTGAAATCCAAAACTCTAATATGCATTACTGATTTCTAAAAATGAGGTAGGTATACCTGATAAATAGCTGGTCTGAGCTAAACATTTGAATATCAAAGATTTGTGTTTGCAGGAGTTCATTACAATACTGGAACAGGAAACTGACACAGGTACGACCATTCAGTTCATTGTTTCAGAAATCATGGACAATGTTACCAGTTCACTTTAAATCAATTCATTGATTTTATAATCAATCCATTTCATTGCGATTACTGAATTCTACACACAATTAAAATTATGAGTGGAGTTTTCTATATGATATTCAAAATGTTTACAATTAAACAGTATAAAAGAGAGATTGAGGTATTGAAACATTGAAGCATTGCCACAACGATCAATACGATTGATTCTAGTTTCTTAAGCATGCTCTTCAACAAAAGTTTTCAAGTTTCTTCACACGTATGTCATCCAAGCGATAGTGGTTGAAGCAGCAAGATTCTTGATCTAGACTGCTTGAAAGCAAAAGGAAATAAGAGAAAGAAAAATCATAATAAAAAAATTCCAAGTCAAAATCAATAGAAAATCATTATCAGAATGTCAATTATGAAAGGGAACTTTACAGTGCATTATATTTATGATTAGGTGAAATTATTTTGTGTAGTTATGGTACCAACTTTTAGAGAGGCTCTTAAATTAGATACTTTAATTGGTATAACCTGAGTATTAGCAATTTTTGTTCAGAATTTAAAAAAAACTTAGATGCTGACCTCGATAGGACCACTCATTCCCTTAAACTAAGAGACCTAAACATTAAAAACAATTAATTAGGAATATCTCAAATTTCAACTATTTGGAAACGATCAAGAATGGAAGAAGATACCTTTTGACTTGTTCACAAGCATAGACAGTGGCTCATCATCAGAATCGCCATCGAAGCTGTTGTGTTTGTAAGACTGTGCTAACAGTCAACGTCGAGGGCTCAATCCCCTTTATGTACACATGATCACAATATGATCGGACATCTTGGAATAGATTAAATCATCTCAACTTCTAAATTCCTTGTATCTAGTTTTATGTCTCTGAGTTCCTAAACACTACATCTGGCGACGAGAATGGCTGGAATAGGTCTTGTAGCACCTAACCCATTCCTAGCAACCCCAGGAGAACCTCCTGTGCCTTGGTCACGATGGATTTTGAGCTTCAAAACGTATTTGACTGCAAGCGGGTTGGACACAGCGGAGATACCCGACCTCCGCCGCCGCGCAATCCTGATCCACTGTTTGGGCGCAGAGGGGCAGCGGATCTTCGGACAGCTGGAAGTGTCTACTACCGGTACGTACGATAAAGCTGTTGATGAACTTGAGAAATATTTTGGGCCAAAAACAAGTGTGATGATTGAACGATATCGTTTCCGACAGAGAGTACAAGGTCATGGGGAGCCAGTAAAACAATATGTGGTAGCCATAACCGAACTGGCATCCAAGTGCAAGTTTGGCACCTTAAACGATGAACTGGTTAGAGATCAACTAATCGAAAAGACGTCTATTCCCCGTATTAGAGAACGTCTGTTAATGGAGGATGACGGTCTGACACTTAAGAAGGCGCTCGATCTAGCGATCCAGATCGAAGCCGCAATGCTGGACGCCAAGCTCCTCAAACAACACGATGTGACTGTGAGTGCCAGTACAGGACATAGTCATACTGCACATCAGGCAACTCCAGTACAGAACATCAAACGACCATATCATAACAAAGCTCGCTCTAACCATGCTAACTCGAAGTCGTGTTCGAACTGCGGACGGACACACCCTCCGAAAGCGTGTCCAGCGTTTGGAAAACGTTGCAATTCGTGCTCGAAGATGAACCATTTCTCTAGCGTATGCAGATCTACCAAGAAAAGTGCATCTTCAGTTCGACACGTTGATGAGGGCGACATAGCAAGCAGCGTGTTCACACTCTCAGACCGGATTTCTTCAGCAAATTCAGGTCAGTTCAAAGAATGTGAAGTGCAGATTGCTGGTACTAACCTCTCTTTGATGATTGATGTGGGGGCCAAAGTGTCAATTCTTAGTGATAAACTGTATCATCGACATTTCTCACATTGTAGCCTGTCATCGACATCGAGCAAGCTCATAGCAAATGGTGAACCACCTACACTGATTTCCGTTCTGGGCACGGTTGAGCTTCCTGTCGGGTACAAGGATGTACATCTCGACAGCTTTACGTTCTACATAGCGAAGGGCGAGAGCCTTATGGGAGTCAATCTGTTCGACGCCCTAGGATTTCAGATGAACGACCACACTGGTGAACGCATTCGGCTCATAGACAATGCGTATAGAGAACGCTATGCTGCACTTTTCAACGAGTTTGGTAAATGCAAAGGATATTGCCATGCACCAAGGGTGGATTCCTCAGTCCCACCTACTGCACAGAGTCTCCGTCGACTTCCGTTAGCTATCAGGGATGAAGTCTCAAAGGAACTTCATAGGCTTGAATCCGATGGCATCATCGAGCGCATCGATTCATCCCCGTGGGTGTCTAATCTGGTCATCGCACGCCGTAAGAATGGAGATCTTAGACTTTGTGTAGATTTGAGGGCAGTCAACAAGGCAATCATTCTGGATAAGTATCCACTTCCTACTATGAATGAACTTTCAGCTTCATTCCACGGAGCTAAAGTTTTCTATAAACTAGACATGAGACGTAGCTATCTCCAGGTTCCGCTAGCAGAGCAGAGCCGCCATCTCACTGCATTCAACACACACATAGGCATGTTTCAGTATCGCCGTATGCCCTATGGACTGAACTCAGCACCTAGCGCATTCCAGAAAATCGTTTCTTCAGTTCTAGCTGGAATCGAGGGCACGTTGAATCTCCTTGATGATGTGGTAGTCTTCAAAGAGGACAAGGCTCAGCACGATCAACGATTAGCAGAAGTCATGACGCGCCTCGCCAAGCATAACTTGACGCTCAACGAGGCCAAGTGCACGTTCGCTGCTTCGGACATTGATTTTCTGGGATATCATGTCACTGCAGATGGTCTGACGCCTACACTCGACAACGTTGCAGCTATCCGAACACTCCCAGCCCCAACGAATGTGAAGGAGCTAGCCTCATTCTTGGGAACAACGAACTTCTACCGCAAATTCGTGCCACAATACGCAGCAATCGCAGAACCTCTGCAGAAGCTTCTACGGAAGGACGCGCTTTGGGAATGGCACAACGCACAAGAGACCGCATTCAACACGCTCAAAGGAAGAATCGCAGAGCCGCCAGTTCTCGCTCACTTCACTCCAAGCGCTGAAACGTACGTGACTACAGACGCGTCAGCGTTCGCTATCGGAGCAGTGTTATCGCAAACGATCGACGGCAGTGTACGTCCGGTCGCATTCGCATCTCGAGCGTTGTCGGACACAGAGCGAAAGTATTCTACAGGAGAACGCGAAGCTCTCGCATGCATCTATGCCTGCGAACACTGGCATATGTACCTCTACGGTCGCAAGTTCACACTTCGTACTGACCATCAAGCCTTAACAACCTTGTTGAGCACTTCAGGATCTGGACACCGCCCACTCCGCATCTACAGATGGTCAGATCGACTGCACCAATATGATTTCAAGGTCGAATATCTCGCGGGTTCACGCAACCGAGTAGCAGATATGCTTAGCCGTACACCGAACGCGAATAGCAATCGCGATAGCCATGCAAGAAGCGACATCGAAGACGACGTCGAAGACTACGTTCTTATGGTGATCTCTCACGTGACCGCAAAGCTTGTGACGCGTGAGCAGCTGAAAACAGAGTCAGCCGCAGATGCAACTCTACAGAAGGTCTGTCATTATCTCCAAACAGCATGGCCTAGAGAGATTTCCGAAGACCTCGTTCCATATCATCGTGTTCGCAATGAGCTTGCTATCTTCGACGACACGTGTATCGCCCGTGGCACCCGAGCGGTAATCCCGAAATCGCTTCAACATCGTGTGTTACAAACCGCACATGAAAGTCATCCAGGTGTGGTGAAGATGAAGCAACGATGTCGCGAAGCAATCTGGTGGCCAGCGATCGATCGACGCGTAGAAGATCTCGTCAGATCTTGTGAAGCGTGTACTCTCAGCGAGAAAACTCAACCGCGGCCAGCACCACTGCAGCCGACCCCATGGCCGAAGAAGCCATGGCAGCAACTTCAAGTCGACATCTTTGGGGAAGTCCAAGCCGCTCCTCAAAGTCAGCGATTTGTGTTAGTTGTACACGACCTCCATAGCAAGTGGCCTGAGATAGCAGCAACAAGCTCAGTCACTACGACATCAGTCATTAGCATCTTGGAGAAGATGTTTACCAAGTGGGGTCTTCCAGAATCTATCACCACGGACAATGGACCACAGTTCACGTCTGAACAGTTCGAAGAATTCCTAGCCGTTAATGGAATTCAACATCGCCTCACAACTCGCTACAACCCTCAAAGCAATGGCGGCGTAGAGCGTTTCAACCGGGTAATCAAGGAGAGCTTGAAAGCGAATCTCGCAGATGGAATGACCTTCGATAAGGCCATCCAGACCCTACTACGCACGTATCGCTCAACACCTCATTCGCTAACCGGAAAGACTCCAGCAGAGTTGATGTTGGGACGGAACCTCCGTATGCCATTCAACATCCTGAAACCACCGGTTTCAGAGCCTGCAAGCACACAGGCTGAAGCGAGAGAGATTGAGAGGAAACAGCAAAGCGTACACTGACAAACGCAGACGAGCAATCACACCGAAATTCGCTATCGGTGACTGGGTTCGTGTAAAGCGTCCAAATCGCAAGCACAAGCTAGCTTCGGGGGTATCGAAACCCAAACAGATCGTGAAGAAGCTCGGCTCGAATGCATTCGTACTAGATGACGGAACGCGATGGAACACCAGACGCCTTATCGCGAGCAAGCCAGGCAACATGAATGAAAGCGATTGGGAAGACACCTTTCCATTCCCTACAAGCACTGAAGATCAAGAGCAACAGCGAGCAGAACCGCGAACTGTTCGTCGTTCTCAGCGTCTAAGGAGACGACCTGGATATCTACGAGATTACAGAACTTAAATCCTTAGAGCCGACAAGTATTGAGCATAGAAATTAAAAAACTGGAACGTTTAAGTTTTGGACTCATATGAAACAATTGCTCAATATAGGTTAATAAAATTTCAGGCTTGTTGTTAATAAACAAGTTTTATTTTATGGACTCATAAACTTTTGAACTCATATCTGGACTTAGTTATATAACATTATTCATCTCTTTAAAGGAGGGAAATATGTTGTGTTTGTAAGACTGTGCTAACAGTCAACGTCGAGGGCTCAATCCCCTTTATGTACACATGATCACAATATGATCGGACATCTTGGAATAGATTAAATCATCTCAACTTCTAAATTCATTGTATCTAGTTTTATGTCTCTGAGTTCCTAAACACTACAGAAGCCATCTGAACTACTTTGATGTCACCATGCCAAGTCACATCTGCAGCTCTGAGTGTATTCAGTGAATTGCTTCAACAATTCCATTCCGCTCCCACTTTGATGTCACCATGCCAAGTCACATCTGCAGCTCTGTGTTCAGTGAATTATCAAGAACCCATCTAACCAGCATGTAGGTCCCTGTATCCAATCTAATTTTGTAGAATAAAAGAAATAATTACAGTACAAGTTATTTTCCTTCTTTTTGTTTCGCAAGCAGAGGTAAAGAAAGACATCTAATATTATTTGTGTACATTAAATTAATCACTAGGCATAACTGACCCCAAACAGACGTTTTCAATTGCCCCTACCAAACAACTTCCAGTTGTGCTTAGTACTTGATGATCAAGACTTGACTCTATACACTCTATTTACAACAAATATTCCAATTTTGGTTCATACAAGTTTTAGCTGAAAATATTATATACCAATGGTCATGTACTTATATAGCCTTCGCCAAAATTAGAAACACGTTCCTGTCCAGCTTTGTACTATGTATGCTAAATGCATTACATATTCCATATCTATATTTCCCTGTTAATCTTTAATTGCTTATGTAGCCATCATAATAGCAGTGTATTTCAAAGATTTTTTTTATCGATCGCAAGTTCGGTAGTGAGCGCAAATCAATGGATGGCTTTATACAGACCGGTCATGATTAATCATAACTCTCTATAATATGCTGCTAATGTGTGATTTCCTTCACAGACCATGAAAACTATTCTCACCTGGATTAGTATCTGGCCTGCGGCATTGAAAAGTAGATGTACCAGTCCTAGTGCTTCCTTCATAATTATAAGCGCAAATTGTATCTACTGCATCTGAAACTAAGTGAAAGCAAAAACATCATCATAATCATTACCACTGAAGTGTAGGTTATTCCTGTAGATTATCCTGTGCAATGTTGTGACATGTACATCATCTGGTATGGTGCTTGCTTGGAAAATTCTTTAAAACACGGAGTGGAGTTGGGCAACATTTGCTGGTATCAAGAACAATTGTTAAAAAGAATTATTTTATAGGGTGAGGGGCCAAGGATATTAAAGTGCTGCCTTTAAAACACACCTTGAGTACAGAAAATGGAAGAAAATAAGCTAAATGTGTGTGCACTGTTCCCCAACTGGTAGACTACTCATAAGATTACTTCAGTCTCCAAACAAAAGTATCCCATTTCCGGACGGTACCATTTAGTCATTTTCAGGGTAGGACCGTAGACTATTTGATTTACATTTTTTAAATAACTGTTCATTCATGTTTCCTTTTTGCTTGAAAGGCAACTTATTCCCTATCAGTTAAACAGGAGGGTCTACTATATCCCATGCCATCTCAGTTCAGCATGATGATAATTTTCATAACTCCCCTTGCCCTTGGCCATGTTGGCCTTGGGCTTGGAGCCCTGAAGCTGCTTACACCCCAAGCACACCTTTACAAGTAAAGTCACAGTGACTCAGTTTTGTCTAGATCCTGATCTACTCACCTCTAGATTACTGACTAGTGGCTGACCTAAATTGATAATTATGAAATGATGATCTACAGTTATAGACTCTAAATAAAATGTATAATTAGCTAAACTACTAATACAAAAAAGTACAAGTAAAACTAAAACTAAAACAATAGTAGGGTCTAAACTCTAAGTCTAACTTTCGTTAAAAGTAAAACTTCGTTCTTATTCTTAACTCAAGCAGATGTAAAAAAAAAAAAAAAAAAAAAAAACTTATTAAATCAATATTTTATGTGAAATAAGATAAGAAAGACCCTCCACTTAAAGTATTTAGTCTAGATGTATGTTTGTTCAGACATGATTTGGTCGTTTTAGTTTTGCATCACATACTTCACTCCTTTATTCACTTACATGAAAATAAGTATATATGGGGCGATGTGTGGAACTGCGGTGCATTTTGTATACATTTCTGCGCTCATGGATATATTAATTATTGCTTACAAAGAATCAGAATGACTCAAAAGAGTGTATCATATTATTTTACCTTTAAAAAAAACTATAACAAACTTACCTTTTCATAGTCTGTCACTGTTCCAAATTGCGAAATTTTCACTCCCGTCACTTCGTGAAACAAATAAAAGTAGAAAAAGAGCGGACGAGAATTTCACGAAGTGACGGCCGGCTGTTAGCGCAGCGCGTAACTTAGCTGTCACTTCGTGAAAACAGGAAGTCCTTTTACTAGGTATTTTCTTGTTTACGCCATTGTCATAGTGACATAATTCGATATTATTGTGGTTCGAAATTTTGTGAGGTTTAAGATGTTAGTGAATGATGTCCAAAAATGCCAAAAAAACAAAACTGAAATTATATGCGATTTTCCTCATTACCGTCACTTCGTGAAAAAGGGACGATATATAATATAAAAGAGTAACAAATCAAAATTAAGTCAACTTGAACAGGTTAACCCACGAAAGCTCGAGAGCTTATTTCCCGAGGGGTCCTCGACATACATGTACAAAATTAATAAGTTAAAATAGTAATATTTACAGACAGATAAGAACAAAACTTATTAAAACTCCAGTTAAAACTCAGACGAGTATTTTGGAGGACCAACCAACCAAGAACCAAGAACCTATTAAAGATAATAATGATGATAATAATAATAACAACATTAAACTGATGATATAACTGATAATAAGTACAAGAAGAAAAGGAAGAAGGAGAAGAAGAAAAAGAGGAGGAGGAGGAGGAAGAAGAAGAGGAAAATAATGATGAATTTGGTGAATTTCTATAACGTACAAAAACATAAGTTATACCAACAAAAAAAGGATAAACCAGCAGAAGAAAAACAAATCTGTTTGTCAATCACATATTGTTAGGTATTCCTTTAATTTTTTCTTAAAATGAGCAAGGTTTGCTATTTCCTTTATATCATTAAGAAGGGAATTCCAATGTTTTATGGCAATGTAATAAATGTAATTTCCAATACTACGTACTTTTTCCGGTAAGTTAAAGTTGAATCGGCTATTTCTTGTATTATAATCATGATTGTGAGTCAGTAACACTATCGAAATTGGATCGAATATAATGATTCCACCTAGTGTTAGGCACGTTGTTTTGATCTTTGGTTGACTTCAAGAAAAACAGCTTTAGAAAGTTCGCTGTAGCCAACATGAGTTCTTGGACCAGAACAGTTGATGGATTTCACCATTTTATTCTGTATATAATTTCCAACTTCTTTTGATCTGACTTGTTTATGTTACTAAAACATGCAAGGTTAGCACTGAGTCAAATAAACATTTAATAAGAGCAAAACAGAGTATACGTCATGCTTTTAAATCCATACAACTTTAATATCTGTACACAATTTCAGACGAGAATTTGCTTTTTTTCCAATAAAAGACGAAAATGAAATTGCGCTAGCCAACTCAACTAAAAACTTCACATATTCTTTTCTCTTGATTAGGCTTAGTTGATTATTGTGTCACTTTGAATTCATGAATGACTTTTTAGAACTACTTTTAGAACAAAACAAAATGCTTTCTGTTTTTCCCAAGTGTAAAGAATGCTTATTATCAGTCATCCAATCGTCACACGTAGACAGCTGTTCACTAAGCTTTTACTCAATACATTTTGGATTAGGATTTGAATAGAGTAGTACACTGTCATCTGCGTACAGTTTAAAGTCTTTTATACAAATACACATAACTTGTAAATAAAATAATTGGGCCTAAAATGCTTCCCTGAGGAACACCGCATGTTATAGGCATTAGTCTGGAACGAATTTCATGAATGGCCACTACTTGGTGTCGATTAGACAAGTAGGATCTGAACCACTCTAAACTTGCCTTATTAACACCCATTAGTTGTAACTTCTTTAATAAGACACAATGATTAACTGTATCAAAAACTTTTTGCAGATCAAGGAGCACCATACCACAAAGCGCCCTTGAGAAATTTCTATCCTCAAATAATCAGTCGAATGAATTAGACATGTTTCAGTCGAATAGTCATGTCGAAAACCAGATTGAAATTCATAATTTATATCATTTTCTTTGAAGTATTTTTCAATTTGAACACAGACTGATTTTTGTAGAATCTTTGATGCATGCTACGCTTAAAACACTAATAGGTCTATAATTGCTAGCATCAGTTTTCTTTCTTTTTATATAGTGGAGTCACTTTTGCTATTTTCATATCCTCTGGAAAAGTACTCGTCAATGAAAGATAGGTTCATTAAGTAACTTAAAGATACTATGTCCCTTTTGCAGCCAACGTCCAAATTCTGTAGAACTTTCAGGAATTATGAATATGTCATGTATGTCCTATATGTTAAATTAAACGATAGCAGTGTCCTAATATCAAAATTATACAAGGATACCCGTTTTCTTGCTAGACTTCACTGTCAGACACTATTGAGTGACTGACTGGCTTTTTTCTTCTTTGGTAATAACATAGACTATACATAAAATGAGCTGTAAAGGGTACATGAGCATTTTGTCTACATCAATAACCCACTTCTTTGATTGCAATCTTTGATTTTCCATTGATCGACACAGATCAAAATATTGAGGCCTATAGCTTAATGAAATCCCTCGATAATCATATTTCAGTAAAATACAGAGGAGTAATAAATGAATGAAGAGGGTAGGATTTACACCGTAGGATTGACAATTAAACATTGAATTAATTAAACGATTAAGCACAATACGATCATGAAGATACTTTAGAGAAAATAAATTTAGGATAACAAATTAAAGTCGACGAGTCAACGAGAGAATAACACGAACTATTGGCCCGAATTCACAAAGGAGGTTTGTCGACAAATCTAGGTTTATGAACGTCATATGACGCGTTTGACGCGTTTTTTTTTACAAACTGGTTATAAAAACCCGTCGAAACGCGTCATAATTATGACGCACGAAAACCTAGGT
>JAVYIG010011291.1:0-61991 GCA_035222895.1 Strongylocentrotus droebachiensis | reverse complement strand
CCTGAGCCTTGGTGAGACTTGATCCCCAGACAGGTGATCCAAACTCCAACAATGGACGAATATAGGACTTATAGATGATCAATAAATCCTCAACATTAGCACCAT
The DNA here is from genome assembly GCA_035222895.1 of Strongylocentrotus droebachiensis. Lineage (NCBI taxonomy): Eukaryota > Metazoa > Echinodermata > Echinoidea > Camarodonta > Strongylocentrotidae > Strongylocentrotus > Strongylocentrotus droebachiensis. Next base: position 61,886 of record JAVYIG010011291.1, on the reverse strand, counting down.
TCTTTTTCAAGACGCTTAGGATGTACAATCTACGTGCAGCACGAGAGACCATGGTCAGGACTTGACGATCCCATTTAAGATTCGCTTGTATCGCGATTCCAAGAAGAACTTGTGAGTCGACCCATTCTAAGCGACTTCCGTTGATGGTACACTCTAAAAAAAAGATACCCAATATTGGGTAAAATTTTACACTTTACGAGGGTAAAAAGGGAACATGCATGTTTGATGGGTAAAATTTGACACAGGGGTGGTTGGGTAAAAATTTACACAGCAAATGTTTAATGTTTTACCCAACTGATGTGCAATATATTTGACCCAATGTAAAAGGTAAAATGTTACCCAACGACAACCATGTTCCCTTTTTGACACAACATTGGGTAATTTTTACCCAACTCATCCTGGGTACTCGTTTACTTTGTTCTTGTGTAATTTTTTACCCAAAAGTTGGGTAAAATTTTAACCCAACCTTATTGTATGATTTTTTATTTTTACACAGATTTGGGTAAAAAAGAAAATTTGTCCGAGGAGTTGGCTGGAAAAGTACATGCTATATGTAGTGTAGTGTATAAGTAGCAGACCTCTCTCTCTCTCTTGGCTAGACAGTCTTTCGCTTGGCGTGCTCGCAGTAGGTGACTGCATCGCGGATGACATTCTCCATACGAATAATGTGTTGTCCAGAATTATGAGGAATTTCATGTCCATATTGAGAAGATTTACACGCATTCATGCAAATAAATGCTGCGGAAAGACGCAAGTGCATGATCGTAGTCTATTTCGAACAAAGTCGTCCATCCTTTGTCGATCTTGAACACGATTAATTCGATGAACAGCTAATTCGGAACGACCGACCACGCTAGCGCTTCAATCATAGTTTTTAACATCAGTTGTGTCATAAAACCAACGTTTAGGTGTCAAAACTTGTGTTTACCCAACGCGTGGTTCAAATATTAATCTGCATACTTACTTTATTACCCTGGAAATGCGCACAGTCGAATTTTGATATGACACTATGGCAAGTGTAATAAAATTTTGAAGGGACTTGGTGTTTGGCACAAGGTTGGGTAATATTTTACCCAACTTTTTTAAACAGCGATTTTGCACAGCAAAATTTTGCACTCTATTCTTAGAGTGTAAACGGTACTTTCGGTGGAGGATTTCTCAAGAAACTAAATCGCATGACTTTGCATTTCTCTGGTTCACGTTGCACCATTCACTCAGCGCATCGATGTGGGTTTGCAGGGAACTTTCTTGTGATTTATGAACAACTTCCAACATACTGAGGTCATCCACATACTTCCACCTATCCTCAGTAGTAAGGGCCACATCGTTCACCATAACGAGGAAAATGATCGGACCCAATTTGGTCCCTTGGGGGACGCCGCAAGTGAGGTTCAACGATGTTGAGGTTTTACTCTGGTACCTCACTGTTTGAGAGCGATCGCTGAGAAAGCTGCACACAGTTGGTAGGATAGAGGCGTCTACACCTATTCCAATAAGCTTTTCAATTGCAATTCTGTGATTAACTAGATCAAAAGCCTTCATGAAGTCTACTGTGCAAAGGTTTACATGACATCCCTGTTTGTCAAGATTACTTTGGATGACGTCTAACATACTGTATCCGCACTCTCTGACAATAATTGTACTAGGCCTATATGCAATTATGCATGACATAAGAATCCGTATATTATAATGATTAATGATTAACACTATAACTGAAACAAAAACAAAAAACGATTTGTCTACCGAAGAACTCTTCTAAACTAAAATTTGTCTTTATCAAGCACTAAGTGATGACAGTGATGAAAAAATAAAATTATTTTAATATAGTTTATACCATAGATAAATCGTAGTTTCATATAGTTCAGTGATAACATTATACAATTAAACAAGAATCATTAAGCTTTCGTGTGCTGCAATTAAACACTGAAAGTACTAATAACTCAAAGCGTGACATTGGACATTTATCATTATCTAACAGAAAACTAACACAACGACAATGACAATTAATTTAAGTCTAGCCCTCCTCCGAACCTCCCACTTCCAAATTTATCGACCAATCTTCCTCTTTGCATTGAAGTACAGTTTCACGTGCACATTGTCCACGCAGAGTGTTACTTATAGAAATAATATTACGCTTTTTTAATACATCCAGGCCTTTCATTTAAATGTGATTGTTCAGAGTGAAGGAACGTGCCTGGAATCTCCTTCTTCTCTTAATCAACCACTACGAAACATCTTCTTTGGTGCTTGTGACAAACGAAGGTAAAAAGATGCGTTTCCTCCTACATTTATAATTTGTTAAAACAACAAAGTGTGTTTTGATGTGTTCTTTTGGGATTTTTAAAGGTGGTACATTTTGGCATGACTTATGAATTGCATGTAAACAATTTTTATACTAAGCTTAAACATTAAGCTTACTAATAGAAATGTACACGTATACGCAAACACAGTGGGAATTATTTGTTTAAAAAAGAAACTCGTTTTCAGAAATGAGCAAAAACACTTCTTCTCTGTATCCAAGTTACATACAACATGTCTGTAACAGTACTTCAATCGAAAGCTTTTATGATGTGATAACTTTTTTTATTTTGATGGTTCTCCTTTTTTTGCAGACAGGAATCGGTCATCATGGCTTACAAACAACCATTGCTTATTATCCATTTGGTGATCATTTTAACCCAAACCTTGAACGGGGTTGCGACGTTGGTTCCCTCCAGAAGCTTACATTTGGAGACTTCTCTTCAGGGATGTGAAGAGGACTTTGAACGAAAGACAGTTGACTGTACCGGCTTAGGGTTCAATTATGTGCCCCAACATCTTCCAATAGACATGGAGGGTTTGGACCTTGGGAGTAACAACATCACATCCCTCATGAGCTCCACATTTAGAAGATATCCTCTCATCACCGATCTGTACCTTTCCGTCAACGACATTAAGGTGATAGAATCCACAGCTTTACATCCTCTCAAGGATTTAGACCGCTTGGACATTGCCGCTAATTCGAACCTTGTGCTTTCAGGTGCAGGCCTCTTTAAATGGGCAAGAAAGCTGTCGCACTTAGATGTGTCGGATTCAAATTTGAGATCGATTCCTAATGACATTCTAAAATGGAGTCGAAAGTTGGATACTGTGAACTTTCGTGAAAACCTTCTCACCGTCATAAACATAAGCTCATGTGGCACAGCAAGGCATGTCGACTTGTCTAATAACAGGATACATAACCTCACAAAAGATGCTTTTAAAATTGTGTGCAACTCTGATACTCTTGATCTAACACAAAATACCATCATATCAGTGGATCCTAACGTGATTGCATCGCTCAATGTCAGATCATTGATACTCGGCGAGTGCGCATTGACAATCGAGGAACTAAAAAATATATTCATCGGTATCTCCCGTTCAGTAATAAAGAATTTAACATTCAAGAATGGCGCTGATTTGAGTGTCGTTCCTGAAGATCTATTTGATCCACTGCGCGATTGTTCTCTTAGACTACTCGACCTCAGCTGGACTCACCTAAGTGCCCCTTATCCTTTCGTTTTCTCGAGTCTGACAAGGCTCAGGCAATTTCATCTTAAGTACAACGATATAGTTACAATCGAACCAAATTTCTTTGAGGGCATGCACAATTTAAGAATGTTAGACTTAAAAGATAATCATATTAAATATATAAACACGGACAATGTTTCATGGACAATAGACTTAATTGAGTTACACTTATCCGGAAATGCCTTGACTACAATTAGAGAATCTACATTTCGGGGTTTGCATAATCTAACGCTCTTAGATTTGAGCTTAAACAAAGATCTCCACGTGTTGGAGGAAACATCATTTTTGGAACTTACAAGCTTTAAAACCATTGATTTGTCACAATGCGATATCACCCAATTTCAGTTGATAATCCCAAGCGTAACATCACTTTTCGTAAATGAAATGAAATATCCCATAATGTATATATACCCCCAAAAGTCCTTCAAAAATGTCCAACTCCTGGAACATTTGGAGATGAGACACTCGGGCCTTAGGATTGCTAACTTGTGGAACCAACGCATGAATGTCTCTCTTTTCGACGGATTGTTTAACCTTACGGCTATGGATCTGAGCAAAAACCCTATATACAGCGTTGCAGAGGATCTGACTCCCGGGGTCCTGCAAGAGCTTTCCGCTTTACAAAATCTTTCTCTAGAAGACTGCGACCTTTCCAACCTTCATCCACAAGCCTTCACAGGATTGAAATCACTTCGGGTTCTAATACTAAAAAATAACAAATTTCAGCAGCTTCCTTTCGATTTGTTTAAGCAACAAGCATTGATCTTGTTGATAACTTTTTGACGTACCTTGATGGAGCGATCTTTTTTAGTAATCGAAAGTTAAAAACTCTTCTGCTATCAAACAACAGATTAACACGTCTCGAGCAATATACTTTTAAACCGCTCTATTCTTCTCTGTTATTCATCGATCTTTCAATGAACCCTATCGATTGCAACTGTGATCTAAGCTGGTTTCTTGATTGGCTAAACGGACCACTTAGCCTCATCGACGACAATGATGGCTACTACGGCATAACCACCTGTTCGTCGGCATCTTTAGAGCCTCTTCGGGGCAAGCATCTAATCGATTTCGATACTAAAGAGTTATGTAGTATCAACATCGCCCTAGTCTGTTTACCTACCCTTGCAATCATTTGTCTGATTTTCATCATAGCACTCGTATACCACTACCGGTGGCAGCTGAAGTACAAACTATTTCTTGTCAAGCTGGCAGCAATTGGCTACAAGGAGATGCGAGACGCTAGGGATCATAATGATTATGAGTTTGACTTGAATGTCATATTTTACGATGATGACGAAGATTGGATTCGCGAACATCTCCGACCGGCTCTGGCAGAACGGCTTCCGCAGTTTCAGAGGAATGTCTTTGGCGATGCGGACCTCATACTGGGAATGCATTACTTAGAATCTGTTGACTACGTGGTGAGTCATAGTTACAAGACCATCATAGTGCTCAGCAGTGCTGCTGTGCGTGATCGATGGTTCATACTCAAGTTCCGTACTGCCATGGACCACGTGAGTGACACTCTGACTGAATTCGTTGTCGTGGTCTTCCTCGAAGACATCCCAGATGACGAAATGCCATTCTTGGCGAGGTTGTACCTCAGTGATGGCAGACCCTATATTCACTGGACTGAGGACGTGAGAGGACACGAGTATTTCTTCGATGAATTGAAGAAAAATCTTACCATTAATCTCCGGACCAATGACTGGATCCCCAACGAGTAAATAAAATGTGACACGTACGTACGTGCTCCAACTACACAAAGCCCAAATGGAGAAAGAGAAATTATCAGATTATATGTTTATATGAACAGTTCATAAATAACGACGAAATGATCGAGCAACAATTGCTTCGTGGTAAATATCTTACACTATAACAGAACCCTAACCATAACCCTAAACCTAAAACCTAATTACATCCTAACCCCAATTATATCTTTGACGAAATAATATCCTAGGTATACACCTTTAGTTGTCGATTGAGCACATGTCGGGGAACCGCGTAATCGCAACAGACACAGTCCATGGATGTAGCAGATCTCAAGCAAAGAATTGTTGTTGGCCGACTGCCATTCCATGGATTTAAAACCATGGTCAAAAACCGGATGTGCATCTCTCTAGATCTTTCTGCGTGTGCTCTACACAGATTTCGTAAAACATTCTAGCGTACGTCGGACGCACGTGTTTTGAAGGCAAGCAGAACACGCTAGCGCTTGCCGTTGTTTTTCTCTTCAACATGTCCAATAATCTCAGCGTGTGGCTACATTTTTTTAATGAACGCATGCGCAACCTTTGTACTTCTTTGCACACCTCGCAAGGGCTTCTTGTGGTGGTTTACGGAGCCGTAACATATCGCACATCAGTTCAAGTCACAGGGTCTTGTAAGCATGTTTGTGAGAAGGGTGCCCACGAGTGATCGTAAGAATGGCTTACGCATCGCAGGAGTTTGTCTGAGACCCGACTACAGCTGCAGACACATACGTGCAGAAAGACACAGGAGTTGTGATCATGGTATAAAGGAGAATATGAGCAGCACAAAATGATTTATTGGGGGGGGGGGGGGGGGCAAGAGAGACAAAAAATATTTACCACTAATATTTCACTGAGGCAATAATACTTTGATTCGTACTTGTAGTGGTAGTAAACACTGAAGAACACTGCACCATTAATGAGAACCCACAATTGTAGAGGAGTTGTGGTCGAGTGGATACGTCACCCGACTGTCGATCATTGTAAATGGTTCACCACTTTAGAAGTCCAGAATATGGCCGATTTATTTGTTAATAATCTCTAAGACCGCGATCTCCTCCTACTTGCAGCAAGCAGAAGATCACGTGATCCGTCCAGCGAAAAAAAAATGATGGGCGCTGGGTGTAGCCTACGTGTTCGTTGTTATCGCCATCTTGGGCGGTTTGCAGCAAGTGTAGGGAATATTATACTTATGGAGATATGAAATAAAAACCGGCCAGATACTGGACTATCACTGTGGCTATTTAGTAACAAGACTGATATGATCAGTTTACTTTTAACACTAAAATATTGTCTTATTAACAAATACAGCTTCATGACGAATGTTTGTACATCTTGTTTGGCATATTAAAAATTATAAGGTTATTCATCTCGCCTCTTAAGCTTATTAGAATGTTGAAATTTCGAGTCCATTACTCACAAAAAGTATGTAATTAAATATGTTTGGTATATCTGTAAAGAAAGAGAGAAAGAGAGAAAGAAACGCATAGAGAGAGAAAGAGAGAGAGAGCAAAGAAAAGAAAGAGCATGGTTAGTAGATATTTTTTAAATACAAAACTTTTGTCAATTTCAATTTGCCTGCTGTTGATCTAAACATGCTATATGGCACATTTCTTTTAATTAGATAAAATTCTACGGGATGGAAAGGACTTGAGACTAGTAAGACATGACATGACACCTCTGGACCGGTCTAGAAGACCACATCGGGTATGTCTGAAGGACATGTTCGCTTCCTAGACCACTCTAACATGACAGGGTAAAATACAAAGAAACAAAGTAATTAAACATACCTGAAGGAAGATAATTATCAGATAAAAACAATGAAAGCATCAGTTGACGATCAGACGAGCAGTACAACATTCAGTTCGATTCCTCGAAAATAATTGATACCATGACAAGAGAGAGAGAGAGAGGGGGGGGAGGGAGAGGTAAAGAGAGGTTGTTAAGAGAATTGAAGGATACATTAGATAAGAGTGAAATGAAGAAAAGATGAGAGGGTGGAAGAGAGAGAGAAAGAGAGAGAGATCTGGAGACAGACAAAGAGACAGGCGGACGGATAGGGTGGGATGAAGGGAGAGAGCGACAGAGAGAGAGAGAGAGAGAGAGATATAGTAGATGAGAGTGAGATGAGTGTATATGATGAACACAAGACAATATAGAAAGAAAGAGAGAGAGGGTTGGGTGAATAATATGATTTCGGAATGGAGAAGATATAAAGAAACATTAAAATAGGATCAAAAGAAATGTGATGACTGTGTTTTATCAGTTCAAAGATCCCTTTTTCTACATTCTAAACAATTTGTGAAATTAAATAACAGGCTAGATCTTTTAGCCAGTTCTCTTCCAAATCCGATAATTCTATTATTAAAGATGTAAAGCACGTTTTTAAAAATAAATTTAAGAAAACACATCATCGGATCATTCCTTAAAGGTAATACAAAGTTTGGGTAAATTTTGAAAATTGGGTGGATAGTGATTCTTTAGCATTTTGATATATTTGGATGCCCCTGTGGATGTATTATAAGCACTAGAAAAAATAGCCCTATAAAAACACTTCTGCTTTCGCGAAAAATTGAATACAAACATTTACCGGTGCTCCCGGTAAATTTTGATAAATTACAAATAGCGCCTACGGCCGTACAGTGTTAGCTGCGACCATGAAAATCTCAGAATATGTAGTTGTGATATATAATTTCCAAACGGGAATAGCGTATCGGTCGATTTTAGTCAAGAAACATTGTTTTATAGCTTAATTAATATCTTGACCTTGAGAGGGAGCTATACAACATAAAGAGTATATTATTTACAGTTTCAAAACTTTAGACTCGTTTTCAACCGCGACAACGATCACTTAATGTAGGATCGCATTTGATTCCAATATGTTAATTTGAACCAAATTGATGACTCCATACCAAAACTTTGTAATACCTTTAAAGTGACTCGATAACATTGTTGAAGATTGATGAAAAAACTGTGTAATGTGGGTATGAAATGTTACTTATTATATTCCTTTTTCTGTACTAACCCTCAAACATGCAAACAATTCTGAAAAAAATTCTCAAACCACAAAGATATTTATGGTTTTCTTTGAAGGCGTCACTTTTTGACACCCTCTAACAGTAAATTATCCCAACAATTTAATTTTCCCAACCGTTTTCCATGAAAATAAGGCATAAAACAGGCTTTTACAAATATCTGTGAACACTTATATGTCTGGAACGGTATATAGAGCCAGTTCAGTGCTTTGCGACGATTAACATTAACCTAAAATATAATAAAATTGTTAAACTATAGTTGGGATAATTAATATAAGGAATCGATCAGATCAGTTTTACCCAACTTTCGGATTATCTTTAAATGTACATCAAGCATTGACGTCACTACCTTAGCACCATTTTCTCTCATCTGAACACTGTTACCAAGACATCGTACTGAAAATGCACGTACCGTTCAAGTATAAACCAACTGAGCGCTATACGACGCAATCCAATTTTCGAAGAAATTGCAATTACAAATATTTGATATGGAATTTAAAATAAAATAAAAAATTATTTACCTGATTTAGGCTCTAACAAATCTATAGTGTATTTAGCAATCTAATCAGAACATTGACCTACTACGTAGTAGGCCAATGTATGGTCAGAATAAGAGCCAAATCGGCTTCAAATCGTAGAGAATCACAATAGTGGTCTGACAGATCGACTTATGATCGCTACGATTCTAAGCCTAATTAGCTTTCTTCCTTTAAAGCCCTACTGCACTACTTGTAGCTACTTTCTCTCTCTATATAGAAAACAATGCCTAAGCGGTGCCCGTTGGTCCCCCTTGATCCTCTTTTTCTTATGTTAATTGAGACCTGAGTTGATGAAATAACCACCTGTCAGTGACCAGCAGGGTGGTCTAATCCCTCCTGGCCAAACTAGTGCAGACCTCGCAACTCCTTGAAATTTCGATTTTATTATTCATATGACCATTCAGAACCTTGATCATTAAGATTTTAAATGTTTCCGACTTCCGAGGGATTTTGAAGCTTCTTCTAAATTCAGATCTTAGTCAGATCGTAAAATGTACGTTGGACAATTCAATTGCAATCTGTTATTTTGTAAGCGCTATTTTAACACTTCAATTTAGTCAAAAATATTATTATTATCATCAATATTATTATCATCATTACTATTATTACCATTGGTAGAATCATATTTAATATTATCATTATTATTGTAATTTGTATAAACAGTACACAGGCGCGTACGCATTTTTTTTAATATGTGTGTTTTAGAGGACCCCCCCCCCCCCCCCTCAATTATTTTGTTATTATAAACAAAATTATTAAAACAAAATTATTAACAAAAAAAAAACCCAACTGAACAAAATATCGGTCGGCCAATTTTTCAAATTTTCGAGACAAAAAACAAAAACAAATGTGCTCTAACCCCCCCCCCCCCCCCCCCCCCTCCCGGATCCCAAACAAAACAGAGCATGAACAAAGCGGTCGTAACATTTCCACACGTCGCGCTTTCGATCAACATATATAAGGCTATAAAAACAGGATCATATATCAGACGGCAACCGAATATCAAGAGAGGAGGTTTCAAGCTATTTTGCCCTTTGTTGCGATCGTTCTGTAGAATACAATCTAACAATCACGTTAGAAGCAGGCTGCATCATGGTAAGTAGGCCTACACTGCCATTCTATAATAACATTATGATTAGAAATATTCGTTTATGGTAAAACTTCGGGACAAAAAGACACAAGAAACGGATCATCCTGTTTAAATTATTTCTAATTGAACTTACTGATAAATTCTACGCTATAGTCTTTAAAGTACTCATATCATTCGTGCCTACATGTTTGTTTGGGCTCTTTTGCAACATGACTATTTTCAACATGACAGTCTGAAGTAGGTGTCAGAAGCGCTATTGCCAAAATAGGAGAATGGCCGCTACATTTGGTTCTTTTTGCCTTGTTAAGGAAAGAAAGGATATGGAATGGAATAATTATTGAAAAAACCTCATATTCTTTTCACCGTACCATAATCACACTATTAGAATCACGCTTGGACCAAGCAGTTTAAATTTGTAATGTAATGTCCAATTTATATATTTGTAAGGGTTCTGCCTCGAAAGGCGATTGGCCTATGCGATTCCCTTCAAGTTCCACATTACCGTTCTACTGTAATGTATTGTAAATATATACAAATATGTATGCTACTGATCATATTATCTATGTTTTTAGTAGTATGTTTTTAATAGAATGTTGGAATTAAAACCTAAAGATAAAGGTGAGTTCTGGTAATGCGATTGCATTGTGAAAGGAAAGGTGTGGAATGGATCAGAAAAAGTTGATCATGTAGCATGTAAGTATTAGTGTACACTGCAAGGTTCTGGACTCATCAAAATCATAATAAATTTGGCCCAGTCTTGGTAAAGTAACAAGCACTGTACACAGAAAGATGTATATGGAACTACACAAATGGTGTCGGGGCTAGTAGTACTACCTGATTTTCTTATCTTTCTATGCTCATTACTCAGTCAGTATACATTTTCTTCCAAAATTGTTCGGCACATGACATTTATTTGTAATCTTGAACATTCAGTGTAAGTTTCGTTTGATTATGTGAGAATTTTTTTTTTTTTTAACCAGAACTCAAGTTTATCTTTAAACTTGAACTTAAACTTGGATTGGCAAAATGGAATTTGTTCAATCGTCTTGTTTCATTTCCTAAAACAAAATGACTTGTGCATAACCAAGTAATCGAGCTGAAAGCGGAATCAGCTCCCCTTACTATTATACACGTTCGAACTTGATACTTGTACTATAATAGTACAAGTATCAAGTTCGAACGTGTCATCCACCGTAGATCGAAGTAATAAAAGCGGTGGCTCGTGCCGTCCTCCTCCAGCTTTCTGATATCATCTTGGTATACCCAGATAGCAATTATGCTACATGCTCACTCTTTCGTGATCCCACGCTCAAATGCTTCACACCCCGTTAGAGCCCCCCCCCCCCCCCCTCCTTGTCAAACCATGTCCAAGTATCTACGGAGGCACGCTTTTGAACAAGACAACTGTATTTAAAATTTCACTTGATTTCTCTGCTCAAGGGGCCCCTTTCTTCTAAAAGAATATAAAAGCTAGTAAACTGACTTCCCTGCTATGGATCAGGAAAGAAAGATTACCCCACCCGAAGAAAATTGCCTCCAGTTCGCCCTCACACTTTTTGATATCAAATGCCCCTTCCTACTTTATGGAGTAATTGTATATGTATATGCTTATCTGTCGAACTGACGTGCGTGCCTTTTCCTTTTATTCAATAACTCTACAGATGCAACCAAGAGTGAGGCTTTTTAATCGACTTTGGATATCAACTGTTGTGATGGTAACCGGTAAATATATGACTTAATGATACAATCTTTACGTATGCCTTACTCACACCTTATGGGAGAAAATCTATTAATCGAGCTGAAAGCGGAATCAGCTCCCCTCACTATTACTATTATACACGTTCGAACTTGATACTTGTACTATAATAGTACAAGTATCAAGTTCGAACGTGTCATCCACCGTAGATCGAAGTAATAAAAGCGGTGGCTCGTGCCATTCTCCTCCAGCTTTCTGATATCATCTTGGTATACCCAGATAGCAATACGACGTTGGCCGTAAAGGCCAGCCATGACGTTGGGCCAACGTCGAGCTAACGTTGTGCCAACCCGGCCTTTCCCACCATGTGCCATTGCCCAACGTTGGCTCGTCGACTGCAACCGTGCCGACAATGACGTTGGCCAACGTCGTATCTGGCTAGTCTGCAAACACAGACTCTAATTAGACACCTTATCACGACTCCTAAAGCCTTGAGCAGAGTATATTTCTGTGAGTTTCTGTCAGAAATGCAAAATAAAAAGTGTGCATCTTTGATTATGTGATTGTGTTTTCAGTTAAAACAGTGAAAATGGAAAATATATTATCGTTGCTACCGTTATTGTTGTTATGCTTATTTATTGTGTTTCATCACTTTATTCATCTCCATGTATATGGCCTAGCTATCAAGGGCGTCGCTAGACCTTTTTCAGTGGGGGGGTGTAGAGGCCAACGATTTTCGACAAAACTAGCCACCAATTACCGACAAAATTAAATGTCCAATATCTACAAATTCAACCCTATAAACCTGGGGCCGAAGGCCGAAGGCTAAATTGTTTTTCCTATGGACTATCTATAGTACTTGCATATGCGCAAAATGGTCATTTTCCTCGACGACATAAATATACGAATTATTTCTTCAATTTTAGTCAGCATCATAGCTATATATTTTAATGCAGGCGCGGAGCTAGGATCTTATTTTAGGGAGGGGCGGTAGTGAGCAGGAGAATCACTTAAAAGCGCGCTCATTAGGGGGGTGTGGGTGATGGGCCTCCCGCGCGAAGCGCGGAAGCTTAGACGTTTCCTTAATATATTAAGAAAAAAAGACGATTAATTGTACCGTTTTCGACTGGTAATCCTTGGCTGAATGAAGTTCCCCCCACCCCTCCCGCGCGAAGCGCGAAAGCTTTGACGTTTCATTAAATTATTATAAAAAAGAAGACGATTTGCTGTATCGTTCTCGACTGTTTATCCTTTTCTGAATTCAGTTTCATTAAATTATGAGAAAAAGCAGACGATTCGGTGTACTGTTCTCGAATCTTAATCCTTATCTGAATGAAGCTTCCCCCTCCCGCGCGAAGCGCCGAAATTTTGACGTTTCATTAAATTATTAGAGAAAGAAGACGATTCGTCGTACCGTTTTCGACCCTTAATAAGCCCTATTCATCTTAATTCAGTTTCCCCCTCTCGCGCGAAACGCGAAAGCTTTGACGTTTCCTCATATTATTAGAGAAAGAACACGATTCGTTGTACCGTTTTCGACTCTAAATAAGCCCTATTAATTTTGTCTGAATTCATTTTCACCCTCTCGCGCGAAGCGCGGAAGCTTTGACGTTTCCTTAAATTATTAGAGAAAGAATACGATTCATTGTACCGCTTTCGACTCTTAATAAGCCCTATTAATTTTTTCTGAATTCAGTTTCCCCCTCTCGCGCGAAGCGCGGAAGCTTTGACGTTTCCTTGAATTATTAGAGAAAGAATACGATTCGTTGTACCGCTTTTGACTCTTAATAAGCCCTATTAATTTTGTCTGAATTCAGTTTCCCCCTCTCGCGCGAAGCGCGGAGTCTTTGACGTTTCCTTAAATTATTAGAAAAAAGAAGACGATTCTTCGTACCGTTCTCGACTCGTCTAAATGATGTTTTCCCCTTCCGCGCGAAGCGCTGAATTTTTAGCGTTTTATCACAATATAGAGAAAGGAAGACGATTCATCGTACCGTTTTGGAATCTTGTTAAGCCCTATTCATCTGAATTCAGTTTCCCCCTCTCGCGCGAACCGCGAAAGCTTTGACGTTTCCTCAAATTATTAGAGAGGAATACGATTCGTTGTACCGTTATCGCCTCTAAATAAGCCCTATTAATTTTGTCTGAATTCAGTTTCCCCCTCTCGCGCGAAGCGCGGAAGCTCTGACGTTTCCTTAAAATTATTAGAGAAAGAAGACGATTCATCGTACCGTTATCGACTCTTATTAAGCCCTATTCATCTGAATTCAGTCTCCCCCTCTCGCGCGAATACTTTGACGTTTCCTCAAATTATTAGAGAAAGAATACGATACTTTGTACCGTTATTGACTCTAAATAAGCCCTATTAATTTTGTGTAAATTCAGTTTCCCTTTATCGCGCGAAGCGCGGAAGCTTTGACGTTTCCTTACATTATTAGAGAAAGAAGACGATTCGTCGTACCGTTCTCAACTCGTCTAAATAAAGTTTTCCTCTTCCGCGCAAAGCGCGGAATTTTTGGCGTTTTATCACAATATAGAGAAAGGAAGACGATTTCTCGTAACGTTTTCGAATCTTATTAAGTCCTATTCATCTGAATTCAGTTTCCCCTCTCGCGCGAAGCGCGAAAGCTTTGACGTTTCCTCAAAATATTAGAGAAAGCCGGAACGGCGATTCGTTGTACTTTTTTCGAGTTTTAATAAGCCCTATTTTTCTGAATACAGTTTCCCACTCTCGCGCGAAGCGCGGAAGCTTTGTCGTTTCCTTAAATTATTAGAGGAAGAAGACGATTCGTTTTATTGTTCTCGACTCGTCTAAATGAAGTTCCCGCGGAATTTGTTGTGTTTCATCACAATTTTAAGAAAGGAAGACGATTCATCTTAACGTCGTTGACTCTTAAACCTTGTTTGAATTTAGTTTCCCCGAAAATTTTAAACCTCTGATTTCTTTAGCTGATATTATAGGAAAGTGAAACTGTAGTCACTCTCGAAGTCGTCACAGCAGATAAGAAGTAACAGTTCGTAGGGAAAAAAACTTGTCGGCCGACCGACAATATACATCTTACCGACTTTAAACTTCTGCATAAAGAACACGAGGAACGAGCAAGAATACCGACACAGCTGACCCGACACAGCAACATATTTACCTGTGTCTTTCTTGCTCCCTCGACGAGACGACTCCACCCAACAACCCCCTTCTCTCTTTTACTCCCACTGCTCCTCTCTCAGATATACCTCCCCTCTCACTCCTCTCTTTCATTCCCCGTTTCTTTTGTTTCCCTTTCACTCTTTTTTCTTCTTTTTTCCTTTTCTTTCTTTTCCTTTCTTTCCTCTCCTCCCTTTTTTTCTTTTTTCTCTTTCTTTCTTCTCTTTTCTTTCTTTTCTTTTCCTTTCTTTCCTTTCTTTTCCTTTCTTTTCTTTTCTTTTCCTTTTCTTTTTTCTTTTCTTTCCCTTTCCCCCTCTTTTTTTCCCTCTTTTTTTTCCCTCTCTTTTTTTCCCTCCCCCTTTTCTCTTTTTCCCGACGGCAGCGCAATTTTACCGACAATATCCTGACAGGTGGGGGGGGGGGTGTCGCACCCCCCACACCCCCCCCCCCCCCCTTTGGCGACGCCCCTGCTAGCTATTAATTGCTACTAACTATTGACCACTTGATTTTTGCAAAGAAATTCCCATCAAATTATATTTACTGAGACTTCTCACCCATACCGGAGCGACCAAGGTTTTTTTAAACCGATAGTCCGAGAAAGATACATGTGCTTTGAAGATTTTTAAGATGGCATTTTAAAAAGGTAGGAGGAAAAGTCAGTGCCCATGTGTCGATATGGACGATATTTGGAGCTGTAGCTCGTGAAATAGACGGGTTACTTGTGATCTTTCATATATATTTGCAGACAAAAATTAGAAGAAGTGAATAATTAAGATAAATTGACTTCTATGAGAGGCATAGCTGTTCTATAGGCTCAAGGGGACGTTACATCCTGCTATGACCTCTCGGCGCGCCGCCGCGTACCCGAGAGCCAGTTTAGAAACAGCTTTGCCTCGAATGTTAAAGCATTCAATATATCTTTTATTTACCGAGTACACAAACAAAATCTGCAAATAATTATTTACTTTATCCTTTTCTTGAGTAAAGATTTGTTAAAAAATCGAAAAGAAACAGAAGGAAAGTAATTATCACAGTGAACTTTTCTAGAGTATTAGTTGAAAAGCGCGTATCCTATTGGCTGAAATGTTACCAGCTGGCATTTCGATGACGATGGCCTGTAGACGGTCTTGACGTTTTTAGAATGAAGAATACTTTTTTTTGAACGCTGCATTCCTTGCGCGTAAATATATTTTGCTATAGCTCTCGATATTTGATAGGGATTTTAACATCTCATAGAGATAAGCTCTTTCGTCTTCTCTTCTTCTGATCCTTTCTTATTTCATTCTCATTTAAAAAATAAAAAAAAATTCTTCATTTTTGTCCGTTGCCATTCAAGGTGAGGGGTAGGGTAGGTGCCCCCTATCTAAGTCACTTGGAGAGAGGGATGATGAAGAAAAAAAGCATTTTAACAAAATTTCATACCCTAAATTTCACAACACGAATATCGCACTGTCATTATTTTCATTATTTAATTGTATTTTCACTATAGTATAGAAATACATGCAAATCAAATACTGACATTAATTGGTGTGGTTGAAACTATGGTAGAGTAAGGTGGTACTTTTATGTTGCCATCGCTTCGCCAGACTTGAAAAATGGCAATCACACACATTTCTACATAATTGTTCCCCTTTCATCTTCTCATTTTATACGTTATTTTCTTCTATCCTCTCATCTTTCTATAACTTCCTTATGTATTCCCTTGGTTAACTCCAGACTATATAGTAACTATAAGCATGATTGATTTCGAAGGATGTATAATTTCCTATCTATCAGTAAAACTCATCTGTTTTTGAATTATTTGGTATCCTTTAATTTAACTTTTTTAACACATTTGGTATTTGCAGTATCTAAAACGTGACTAATTAATTTAGTCTAAAGGAGACTTCTTGACAACGAAGCAAAATATGAAAACATCACGACCCGTGGATGATAAAATTGTCCTTAACCTTACCTACCATTCGTACTAAAAGAATCCGAACACGATCTGACTCGATCCAATACATTCTCATCGGAAGTGAAACTGCAAAGTAAACAAGTTATTGAAAATATATATTTAGAAAAAGGCGAAAACAGAGATTCGTAGCATTTTGAAAAACACAAACTGACTGAGCCGCTGTAATCATACTCTATAAATATTCCAAACATAAATAAGATAATAATTATAGATAATACATACACAAACAAATGCGTGAATAAATAGATAAATGAATAAATAAGTAAATTAAAGGAAAATTGAAGAAAAAATGAGAATGAAAAAAAAAAAAAAAATCTCTTCTTCAAGATAATCTGCCTCCTTCACTTGCAGATGTATAAGGCCATGCAGTGGCGTACGAAGGTTTTTTCAATGGTTTTATAAAAACATTTTTTCAGTCGGGCCGAACATTTTTTAACGCCTCAGCCAGCCGCTGAATAAGCGGGGGGGGGGGGGGGGTAAGAGCACATTTTTATTTTGGTCCCAAAAATTTCGCAACGACTCAGCCAGCCGCTGAATAAGCAGGGGGGGGGGGGGGGTAAGAGCACTTTTTTTTCCTTTTTTTTGTCCAACTATTTGTACAACTCTTTCTAGCTTTAAAAGGTTATCTAAAACGTACCTACTTGGAAGACTGACATAATTCTACTTTATATCTTAATAATTTCTCATGTGCTCTTACCCCCCCCCCCCTGCTTATTCAGCGGCTGGCTGAGTCGTTGCGAAATGTTTGGGACCCGATACAAATGTGCTCTTAACCCCCCCCCCCCACATTTTTTCCATTTTTTTTTTACCCAAAAATTTTCGCACATTATAGTACAACTCTTTCTAGCTTTAAAAGGTTATCTAAAACGTACCTACTTGGAAGACTGACATAATTCTACTTTATATCTTAATAATTTCTCATTCTCAAATGCTTATATATAGATCACCAAGGACCTATACTCATCGGTGTGTTTGATGTGTGTGTGTGCGTGTGCGCGCGTGTGTGTGAATATTTTTGGGCTCTATATTCTGTAGCTTAGTTTTTCCCATCCCTTGTATATTCATTACATTCTTTTTATTCACCTTGCCATATCGTTAATGTATGTATTTTGTTGACTACATAGGGCCCCGCTCACAAGCTTAGCTTCTACAGGGGTCCTAAAACCATTCATTTAATGATGTAATCAAGTTAATATATGGGGCCTGTCACCACGAAATGAGTCCAGTTGGTCAAAATTGTTATTCCTGTTTTTAAGTATTATATGAATCTACATTAAGTAAGCTTTGAATTAAGGGTCCACACATTAAAATTGATAAATTATATCCAGAAATATGAACAAAAACCTAATTGGACTTTATAAACAATGGGATTACCCAGTTTTGAGATAATTAGGTGTAAAGTTAATGATGCGTAACATATTAAAGTCTGGTCAACAACAACATAGCAACAACACACTTCCCATCATTCGATTTCAATGAAACTTTCAACAAACAAAGAATTTAATAAGTCGATTTTTGGAAGAATCTTAAATGTGGTAGGTGGGTCAATTTTCAGTACATACACACTATACAGTGCGTCCCAGAAAAAACGAAACCGAGAAGTATTGATGTTTTATCATAACTTAATCACAACCATAATTAATGAATGATACATATTTGGAAAGCTTAGAGTCTTCCCTTTCAGTTGATGCTACTCAGATGATGCATATTTCACGCATGAGTGATTAAAAGCAATTTGAAGGAAGGAAACCAAAAAGACATTTGGCGGGCGGTATCTGAATTTCGAAGAAAAATTAACATTTCTAGAAAGTTGAGTTTCTGCCCTTTCATATGACACCCCAATCAGGAAAAATGAGCGAGGAATAACAAAGTTCTGTTTGTTTAAAGTAGCCCTTACATTTTCATAATTTTAACAAACGAATTCGTTTTCACTGGGTGCCTGCCGTAGCAAAAAGCAGATTTGACAAAAGACTTAACTCCGTTTCGTTGACAATCAGCCATGCATGAAGACTCTCATCTACGGCTGATTGTCAACGAAACGGAGTTAAGTCTTTTGTTAATTTCGTTTATTGATACGACAGGCAGCCAGTGAAAACGAATTCGTTTAATAAAATTATGGAAATGCAAGCACTACTTTGAACAAACAGAACTTTGTCATTCCTCGCTCATTTTTCATGATTGAGGTGTCATATGAAAGGGCAGAAACTCAACTTTCTAGAAATGTTAATTTTTCTTCGAAATTCAGATACCGCCCGCCAAATGTCTTTTTGGTTTCCTTCCTTCAAATTGCTTTTAATCACTCATGCGTGAAATATGCATCATCTAAGTAGCATCAACTGAAAGAGGAGACTCTAAGCTTTCCAAATATGTATCATTCATTAATTATGGTTGTGATTAAGTTATAATAAAACATCGATACTTCTCGGTTTCGTTTTTTCTGGGACGCACTGTACATCGCTATTACTACGATTGAGCCTAATGCGACACTGGACTCATTTCGTGGTGACTGGCCCCATATGTTGATTAATGTACTACTACCAGTTTCTTGTGGTAAAAAATTATATCATGTTTTGTGTGGTTTTGAATAAATGAACTTGAACTATATGCACAACACTGATTGCACGTTTATTACTCATTTATGCGCATTGTTTTAGAGAAACTGTTTTTTAGACTGATGAAGCACTACATTTTGGTTGGCGTAACGAACATACTGAATTACCTGTCTTTCGTATCCCATCACACAGTTGCAAGAATTCCACCATCACTCAGTTTGAAACCGCAGGCCTGTGAGAAACCAATCTCCCTTTACAGCGAAGGAAAACTTCAGCGTATAAATGGAGAGAAAGTCGCCAAGGAACACTGTCCAGTTAAAGAGGGTCTCGACGGTCAGTTGATTCAAACCATTCCGAAGTTGATCCGGAGGTCGATGGCCATACCACTCTGTCCGGGCCGAGCGAACACTAAGGATGAGTCGGGAATATTCGTTTGTCGCATTCCAGGTAAAATAAATTCTGAATTCTTTCTGCTTTATTCATGGTAATATGAAAAGCTTTTTCCGAGTATGTGTGTGACGGTGACACTACCGACATGAAAGAGAGCGTCGGGGAATGGGCATCACCTTGCCAAATTTTCAACAAAAAGCAAGGAGAGAAAAATTAATAGAGAAAATCTTTGTAATGTTTTCCAAACCCAGATTTATTACCTTAGCTGCAAAACCTCATACAAAAGAGAAAACCTATAAATTCATTGCAAAACAAATGAAAGGAATGACACACATAAACCTTTGTTTGGCGACAAACCTTCTTTGTGATAGAATTCGGGCCGAAGAGTTTGAATTCTGAATAAAGAGATGTATTTTTGCTTTTTGATGTCAAATATCCCTTTTGAAGGTGTATATTATAAGAGATATATTAAATGAAAATATTCTTGGCATGATGTAATGCCTTACATCATGACATGGCTGCAGTTCCTTTCTTTAGAGTATGACGTACCAAGAGAAGTTGTATATGTATTTTTAATTTGACAACAACACCTTAACATTTCAATAAGGGAAATTCATAGCTGAGAAGGTACACTTTATATTTGGTGGAAAAATATAAAGCAGGGGAACAACTTTTTAAAAAATACAAAAAATGAAAGTTGATGAAACTATTTCATTTTTATGCAAGAAGAGCAGCAACTTATTTGTGCGATTTGTGCACTGGCGATTGAAGTACAAAAGATAATATAGCAGGTTAAATGAAATACTTCATCACCACACACACACCTGGGAAGGAAGCATCCATGAATTTGAATACATTAACCAAATAAACGACTTTACATAGTACGTCACGTTATCAAGTAAATGGCGATGCCCATGTCATGTTAAGAAACTCTACATTTTCTTGCTTTATGCCTCTCTCTCTTATACACTTCAGTGGGGAAACATACAATAACTGAAGTTATTTCTTTGGTGAAGTTTCTTTGATGTCCTTTTCCCCAAAAGGAGTGAATGCTCTACGCATAGAAAAGCCACTGGTATGTGCGTGTGTGCATATATATTGGGTGTGCATTTATTTCTGTGTGTTGGTACGTATGTGTTGATATATGTTTATATAGTGAGTTTTAACAGAGTAATCTTATAAGCAAAAGTCTGAGAATGGCAGAAGCAAAACATGATTTCAAACTTTCTTCTTCAGATTGTCTGTCCAACCCTTGCCAAAATCAAGGCTCATGTGAGGAGACTAAGGACAATTTTAAGTGCCTCTGTCCATCTGCTTTCACTGGTGCTACGTGTGAAAAAGGTAAGAGAGAAACATATTTCTGCAAATCAAATTTTTGTTTTGCTCATAGTTTCAACAAGCTATCAGCCATGGGATATTTTCTTGAAGAATAATGTTAACACCAATGTTTTGGGACATAGTGATCGTAAAGAGCACACGGTAATAAGTATATTTCTCTAAAAAAGAAATTGTACGAAATTCTGATCACGTCCCTTTTTTTAAATTTACGGAACGTCTTTCAGAAAACCAGCAATCAAATTTAAAAAAAAAAATCGTTTGACATAATAAAATATTCTACCCGAGGCTTTCTAAAAAAAAAATACGCTTCTTCAAATAATTAAGATAAATTTATGAACATTTAAACAATTTTCGTAGTTCCTCTGCTGGGAGTCAGTAGGGCATTACAACGTAGAGTTTTTTTTAATAGAGATGAAATATAATATATTTGCGGTTTTAACATTCTTATTATACTGATATCATATATTAAGTGCAGTCAGTTCGATTCGGCAGTATTTGTACAAATTTCTCATTTCGTTGCGGGAATTATTGATTTGTTTTCAGCCGTCGATATAACGTCAAACACAAGCACCACTGGAAAACCTGCTTTGACAACGGAGTCCAGGACGACAATGACCACCATCGACATGGGAAAGCAAGATACGACCACGATGTCGACAACGGGTAACGTGTCCACCCATGAAGAGTGTAAGTCATTTATTCATTTACTTATTTGTAATTCATGCTTTATTTATCCTTTTCATTGCAAATGAAACATAACCTAGTATCAATATCGTGGTGGATCATATGATAAAATATAAATGACGCCAAAGCACGCATGCTTAACATACATCAAACAAAACTATCAAAGAATCAAACGACAAATTGTCGATTATTAATACTAAGAGATAACATACATGTAAGTTTACAACAATAAATAAACAACACGCATCTGTAAAAAGTAGTAAAAAGAGCATGCAGGAGAATGAGAAAAAATAGCAAGTACGTCATTTATGATGCCTAGGCCTTGGGTAACATATTGATCAAGTAAAAACCATTGTCTAGAATTCGATTTACATAAAGCTTTGTTAATGTTAGCTTGGGTGTTTAGTTGCGTTCATCGGGTGTCTTTATGCCCCCTGTTGATACGCTATTGATAATGATTTTAGTACATCTTGAATTATTCTTCATGAAAGGTTCTCAAGCAAACAGGACGTGCCGGCCAGGCTGGGATGCCTTCGGTTGCAAGTGCTACTTGTACACGTGGTCCAAGCATACATGGCACTGGCATTTCAACAATTGCCAGGATCGTTACGCTGCCACAATGTTGGTCATCGAGTCTGAGGAGGAGGACGAGTTCATCGGTCATTCGTACGGTCGGATCATGGCCGACATCTGGCTTGGATGCAAAAGACCATCGGGAAATTCATCTTGGTACTGCCCTGCAACCGGTGCAAGGTGGTCAGAGTCATTCAGCTCTCCCAACGATAGCTACTGGAGCAAGAATTGTGCAAACCACGAATTTTCATTTGTTTAATCAATTTATGAACTAAGTGCTCATTTCATTTATTTGTTTATTCATAAATCATAATATACATTTATTTATCTTTATATTTATCATTTTATTCATACGTTCATTCATTCATTTATGCATTTCCTTATTCATCTAAGTATAATAAAGTTATGGTTGCAGCTGCGACATTTACATGTGCCCTAATTAGAAAAATGAGAGTTGAACAGAGCCTCACCGAAAAACACATATAAAAAGAAACCAAAATAAATTAATTCCATGTAATCATGTCATTCTTGACACCTGCCGAAGAATGTTCGTTATTTCTAGCCCTGTTTGAAGACAAAATGGGATTTTTCAAATCTTACCTCCAAAGCTTTGTTTCTAAGCGCACAATAGGCATAATGTGGAGTTTGCATGGAAAAAGCTCTGTGACATTTTAACTCGTCATTTTATTACAACATCACGCATCATGTAACACATAATAAAAGCACCAGGAGGATTTTATAATAGCGATACGCGCATATCGTGGAAATATTGTTAGAGGATGGGAAAGCGTGTGTGTTTTTCATTTTATGGGATGGAAGACAGGAGCCCCTGAACACTGGCGTACTAATAGGGGGTTGCCCTCAAGATGTTCATCTGACATTAATTAAATGCCTAAAACCCCTGAGCTTCATGAAAAACACATATAAAAAGAAACCAAAATAAATTAATTCCATGTAATCATGTCATTCTTGACACCTGCCGAAGAATGTTCGTTATTTCTAGCCCTGTTTGAAGACAAAATGGGATTTTTCAAATCTTACCTCCAAAGCTTTGTTTCTAAGCGCACAATAGGCATAATGTGGAGTGTGCATGGAAAAAGCTCTGTGACATTTTAACTCGTCATTTTATTACAACATCACGCATCATGTAACACATAATAAAAGCACCAGGAGGATTTTATAATAGCGATACGCGCATATCGTGGAAATATTGTTAGAGGATGGGAAAGCGTGTGTGTTTTTCATTTTATGGGATGGAAGACAGGAGCCCCTGAACACTGGCGTACTAATAGGGGGTTGCCCTCAAGATGCTCATCTGACATTAATTAAATGCCTAAAACCCCTGAGCTTCATGGGGATTAGCCCCCTGGACCCCACGCAAATTAGTGACCAGCCAGTGACACATAATTATAAGGTATCTAAATATGCCCCCGGACCTTATCATAGGCCATGAAGAGGCCCTTTGGATGCTCATCTGGCCGTAATTTAATGCCTCAAACCCCTGAGCTTCCGGGGGGGACCGCCCTTTGATCCCACCAGGGGCCCTAAAACGGGTCCCTGAATGCTCATCTGGCCGTAATTTAATGCCTAAAACCCCTGAGCTTCCGGAGGCTCCGTCTCTTGACCCGCGCCGGGGCAAAGCCCCTGTACCCCCACGCCAATTCGCTCTCTACGCTCTACCTGATCGTTAATACTCTTTGAAAAACTTAAGCGAAGCCTGCATGTAACATGTTAGAGTGGTGGTGTTGCAGATTTCTCCTACACCCAAACTTTTTTGCTCATAACGCTACTGCTCTGTAATTTGAGCCCCCTGGAATGTTTGCCCGCCCCCCCCCCCCCCTCCCCCTCCCCCCCCCCCCAATCCCAAACTGTTTCCGGCGCGCCGGTGAATAACGGATTTCTCCACTCAGACAAACAGATTAATCTCAACCTTATATCCTGTCCCCTCGTTTAAACCTAAAGTTTGTTGACTAAAAGCTAGTTATAAATGTCTGTAATGTATGAATCTTCTGGGTTTAGCCTAGATGCTATTGCAGCGGTTGGGTCGTGTAAATAGCATTCGGAGAATTTTTTCCGGCGGGGTAACCAATAATACACCCAGGTGGAGAGTGGTAAATGTGGAGAAGTTTCTTGCTAAAAAACGGTTCTATGACAATAATACTCCCTGGGCAATAACCCCCGAAAAATTATTCCCATGAAATCTAACCCCAAGGGCTATAACCCCTCGAGGACTATCACCGCCGCGGACAATTACTCCCTGGAAAATGACCCACAAGGACAATACCCCCCCCCCCAGGATAATAATCCCCCCAAAAAATCTGCTTGCATAAAGCTCAACGCATTATGGGGCCGGACTCCCCTATAACGAACGGGGGGGGGGGGGGATGTGATTTTCGGTGGGGAGGTTATTGTCCTCGAGGGTAATTTTCCGGGAGGTAAATATCCTTGGAGGTAGTTTTCCGGGGGGTTATTTTCCGGGGATGACTGTCCTGATACGCTAAAGAACATTTGTTGCGGGTTGAAATTTGAATCTTCAACCTCTTGATTGAAAGCAAAACGGCACTTTTGCCTAGGTCATATTTGCTCTACGGCTAATACACGCCGGCTGTAGCCCCCGAAATCGCTAGATGACTGCGGCGACCGCAGAGAATTTGCAGTGGCCTCAGGGTCACCCTAGGGCATATACCTATCTCTACAGGATGTACGGGTCGTCGTGGGATTATAGCGCGGAGTTATACCTTTTTTTTTTTCATTTCTAGGTTCGCCTTAAGCATACATTACATTTGCCCCGGGCGCCGTACGATAAATTAGTCTACGATTTTTTAGTAGATATCGTAGGAGGCTACGGGCTACGATGTTTGTGTTTACATTATCTACGAGCATCGTGTCATTTATTGTATTGGCCCTTGGGGGCATGCCGGGGCAAACCCGTACAGAGGCTGCTCGGAGATTGTACGGATATCGTGCAATTTGAATGCAGTAGCCGTGCAGTCTTCGCAGCCTCCACACGGAAATCGTACGGAGCCCGTGCAGCTTCCGTGCAAAGGTTGCGCGGAGAAGGCGCGGTGACCGTACAGCCGCCGTGCCGTTTTGAGCGTCCGAGTCCCCAGTTTTGCTGCACAAACAGTGCGATCGAGGGCTCCAGGCGATGCCCGTGCGGGGACTGTGCAATGCCACCTACGACATGTATACGGGCTACGGGTTATGATTTTTTCAAATTTGTTTAACTTCTCGCGAAACAAAATCGTAAAGGCTGCGAGCCCGTGAATCCGTACGAAAATCTCACGGCCGCCTCCTGCCTCCGCACAGAGGCCGCACGGAAAAGGGGATACGGGCAGGATACGGGCTACGTAGACTAATCGCAGGCCAAATGTAATCCAGGCATTAGCAACTAGACAATTAAACACACTGTAGCCATGCCGTAGAGCGGTTACACGGCGACCATACGTCGACCGTACGGTGGCATTGCGGCTACCTTGCGTCTGCCTTGGTATTTGTTTAAAAAAAACTATGGCCGCCGCAGGGACTCCCTAATAATAATAATAATAGTTCGTTCTATTGTGCTTCATCACTTGAAAGGCCATACAGCAGCCGCAGGTTATCCTGTCTCCAAAAATTAAAAATACACCTTGCGGCTACCCTTACATAGGTGACTAGACCCCACTGCCGCCGTGGCAAATGTGACCTACACTTATAATGCCTAGGTTATGCCTAGATCACATTTGGCCTGCGATTAGTCTACGGAGCACGCATCCTGCCCATTTCCCAATTTCTTCGCGGCCTCCGTGCGGAGGCGGGGGGCGGGTGTGAGATTTTCAAACGGATCCATGGGCTCCCTAGCCTCTACGATCTTGTTCCGCGGGAGGTTATACAAATTTGAAAAAACAATCGTAAGCCCGTAGCCCGTAGACATGTCGTAGATGACATTGCACAATCACCGCACGGGCATCGCGCGGAGGCCTCGCGCTAATCATGCAGCACGGCGGTTACACGGACACCGCGCCTTCTCCGCGCAACTAATGTACGGAAGCTGCGTGGGCTCAGTACAATTTCCGTGCGGAGACTGCACGGCTACTACACTGAAATTGCACGATATCCGTACAATATCCGAGCAGCCTCTGTACGGATTTGCCCCGGTCTGCCTTCCAGGACTAATACAAGAAATGGCACGAGGCTCGGAGATAATGTAAACACACAAACATCGTAGCCCGTATAGCCCCCTACGATGCCCCCCAAATTGCATGAAAAACCGCAGACCTACTTTTCGCGCGGCGCTCGGGGTAAATGTATACTAAGCATAAGCAACTTGTCTAAAGACAGTCCAAGGAATGTCCCATACATTACCAAGTGTTATAGAATTGTGAATATAACTTAACATAACATAAGAATATGATTGTTTTGTCTGATTCAAACTATGGCTATCAGTTTGATACAGTCATTCATCATATACAATGAAACCTTAGATGTGGTCGGTAACGTATGGGACAAAAAAGCTTGGACTTCCAAATTTTTCGTGACGACTTAAAAATCCTTTGTTTATTTATTGATTTATTCATATGTGTATCCATTCGTTTGTCTTTAGACTGGTCCAGTACAGATCCAGATGATGGTTATCTAACCGAAAGCTGTCTTCGGAAGGTTTTCCAAAGAGGGCCATCAGATAATAAGTGGAAAGATATCAGTTGTCAGTACACATTTTCCAGATCCGTGTGTGAGATCTTTAATTAAAAAAAAAGATTGTACGTAGAACTTAAAAAAATAAAAATCCCTACGGTAAGTCTGTCGTAGTACATTAACGATAGGCCTATAATATGGTTTTAGTCATAAGCGTACATGAATACTTAGGATGGGGAGGGGAGCTGGCTCATTTTGCCTCAGTATTAACAACCCAGGTTCTGATTAAATTTTGACACATTGAAAAAAAAAAGTACGAGCATTTGGAAATTCGATAGAATGTGAATATCTATCTTGCAGGCCCAAATATCATGTGATGGTTGCTCGAATATGGGAACTTTAAAAATCCTTAGAGGGGGGGGGGGGGGATGAGGGAGAACTGGAGCGATCCCTCCCTACCTCGTTCGAGTTAATACTAAGCCGAAAACACATATAAGTATAATTTCTGTATTAAAGGTACTATGTCCCATTTGCAGGCCAAAAAAAATGAAAAGGTTAAATTCCAACGGCATTTGAAAGATAATACTAATTTAGAACTTCCCTAAAAAAGGTGGGGCTTGAAAATGTCTTCAAGTGGGAAAATAACGACTATTAGTTGTCAAGTCGACTTAGGAGCTATAGAGCCATTAAGTAATAGTCTTGATTTTCAGACCATTGTACCGAATGGTCATACGTTTTATGCTGCGCAAAGATTCAATCAGTTTAATCTTGGCCATCACAAGAAGTGGGTTATTGATGTAGACAAATGCTCATGTACCCTTTACAACTCTTTACATGTATGTTATTACCAAAGAAGAAAAAAGCCAGTCAGTCTCTCAATAGTGTCTGACAATGAAGTCTAGCAAGTAAACGGGTTTCCTTGCATAATCTGAATATTAGGACACTGCTAACGTTTAAATTTCACAGATAGGACATACATGACATATTCATAATTCCTGCAAAGTTCTACAGAATTTGAGGTTGGCTGCAAAAGGGACATAGTACCTTTAAATTATTTTTTCTTTTCAAATTTGATCAACTCCAATCGGCATTTTTTAGGTTTTTCTTGCCAGCACCGCTTCAATTCACTTGGTTTTAAAACTAGAACTTTTATAGTCGTGATTACTTATGAAGGAATCTATTTCATACAGGGGTTGTAATGTGTCAAACTTTATATTGAGGGCTAAGTCTGATGACAAATTTTATGTGAACAAAATTTATTTCGCATATATACTGCAGAGCAAAAGAGAAAGGCTCTAGCATGAAGGTAAATCACAGAATGTTATAATGTTTCTTCCTCTTTAAAGCCCCACTGCACTACTTGTAGCTACTTGCGCCCTCTATATATAAAAAATAACTAATCTGTGAACATTGGTCCCCCATGATCCTCTTTTTCTTATGTTATATCATAGCTGAGTTGATAAGATAACCACCTGTCAAGTGACCTTGCAGGGTGGTCTAATCCCTTCTTTACAATAGTACAGGTGGCTTTTAAATTATCAGATTGGGGTCAAAGTTGATTTACCCTTAAAGTGATAATAATGTTTTTATATAATGCGTGTTTTCATGTTAAGCTGCGCTTTACAGTAATACAAACGGAATCATGAGTTTGTGTTCTCATTACCTTTTTGCGAACATGTAAATTGATGTCGCTAGTAACCGTTTGCGTGACAAACAACTCATCTGGCCAAATCAAGCACCTTGTGAATAACATTGTACATATTTTTTCTCCACGATCGACAGTTTCCTGCATCTTTCACTATGTCTGATGAATTCTTTATCTACACGATGTACATATATAATATGCCTTTAGAGCGGGGATGTGGGAGAGGAGCGATGGGTCAAAGGTTGGAATGGTTAGGTTAAAGGGATTGGATCGCCAGTTTCCATGTGCAGAAGGCCATAATTCGCTGACACCAGACTTGGTGGAAATACCATTAATGGGGGTACAAATTTGCACACAGCAAACCCATAGTCCAGTCAAGAATTACCCCCTAATCTCTCGGAGAGCTCGAGAGTCTTCGGGCAAATCAATGCATTACATAAGGTCCAATGGTCATAAAACTCAAGGCTAACCCTGGTGATTGACAACACCTGTTATTGGGTAAACACCCGAACGGTGTCGAATTCCCCATGAGAGCCGACTACTCAGTGACTTTGAAGAGATATTTCTAGCGAAAGGTGAGGATATTTTTGGAGGAAATTTTGAAGGAAATTTTGAAGGCACGTATTCGGTCCATTTTTATCATTCTTAAGAAAATGTGTAGATTTGACATCTGTCCAATGCTTTCTATTATGTATTAATACCGTATTTAATTTCATTAACATGCAAGTCTACATTATGTAATTTTTTAGATTATGACTTTATTATTCAAGTAAGTTAAGTAAAATGATAACATTTTTTAAACGATTATTGTATATAAAGCAAGATGATATAATGTTCATGGAAAAATTATGATCGTATACTTTGTTTGAAAAGAAATTCAAATTATTGTTTGAAAGGAAATAATGAATGCTTATTGCTGAATTTAATTCATGAATAATTTCCTATTCCTGTCTAATTTCTATTTAACACACAGTAGTTTGGAACTTTCTTAACAACCTATAATGTATTTCGTTTGTTATCTCGTATTGTATAATTGTCATTGTTTTTAATGTATAATTCTGCTGTGACATAAACTGTTGTATGACTGACGAATCTATAAATTCAAATCGATTATACTCAATTAAAATACATTTCTTTTGGTCTACTTTGTTAAATGTGTACCTTAAATATTCAAAGTGGGGTTTCTGTAAGGTATTTGACATTCATGCAGGTTGTATACTACAAGCGTGGATCCACGGGGGGGGGGGGCGACGGGCCCGGCCTCCTGGGTTTTGTTATTATTTATTTTTTATTTTGTATTAATACAAAAATAAATAAACAAAATTGTTTTTTTTATAAATTGTTGGTTTTATTTAGTGCTCAAACTACCCCCCCCCCCTGCCCCACACTGAGCAGAAACGAAGAAAAAATGGATTACTATGTTTATCCCGACAAAAGCACGGTGAAAGTGCATATTATTTGTTTTAAATTATACTTTTTGAAAAAGGGTTACCCAAATGACGACCGGGTACCCAAATGCTGGAAAGAAACTGGAAAGGAGAGAGTGGGATAGAGGGGTAGAGAGGACAGAAGGTGGGAGAGAGAGAGAGAGAGAGAGAGAATGGGTGAGAGGGCATATGGAAACGTTGTATCATCCGGTCAATCTGACTTGCGTGCATAAAACAAAAGTGGGTTTCTTTCCAGCATTTGGGTACCCGGTAGTCAAATGTCAACAATTCATATAAAAACAAACGAGTAAAATTAGAAACGTCAAAATTCCCATATAAATACGTGTTACGTAGGATAAGGTAAAATCTCTAAGAATTTTTTTTAAAAGGTCAAATTCCCATAGACGTACGTGTTAGAAGTCACGTTTTGCTCTAAAAAAACAAAGTCCAGAGGATAATAAAAAATCTCAATGTAAAAATCCCATAGACACACGTGCTTTAAGTCAGTCGTTCTCCATAATAAACTTCCATTCAATTTGTACACAAAATATTCCACTTTTACACGATACCCCCAAAAATCCTGTTTTCTGAACATTCGTTCTCAATAGACTTAACACGTAATCCCAAAACAGACTTCTAGTACTACTTATTTATATATGTATACAATTATACAAATTAATTGGTAGCCTTATTAAAATATATTTCGTAATTGAACCCCAATTTAAATGAAGTAAATACAACGTGTCAGTAAAACAAAAGAGGGTTAATAAAACAAAGAAATATATTAAAGGAAAAGAGAAAATGACAAAACGATGAAGATAAAGAAAAAGTTATGAAAAAAGAGAATATGAAAGGCCAAAGACAAATAATACCAAGGGAGCAAAGGAAAGAGATGAATGGAAGGATAAAACAAAGAATACCATAAGGATAGATAAAAAGGGAAGCCTAAAAGATTGATAGAATTGAAGAATAACCAGACCAAAAAAAAATGAAATTATAAGAGTAATAGAAAATAGAGAGAGAAAGAGAGAGAGAGAGAGAAAGAAAGAGAGAGAAGGTGAAAGGGTAGATATAAAATAAAACATAATGAAACTTACCTGCAGAGAGAAAATGGTAAGACAAAAATTAAGTCTTACGCAAGGGAAGATTTGACAAAAAGTGAATTTGAAACAAGAAAAAGATTGGAAAGTGATAAAACAAAGACAAAAGGGAGAGGAAAAAGAATAGCATAAGAACAGATAGGAAGAAAACATTAAACAAAGAAAAAGAATAGTGATGTTATGAAGGCAAGAGTTGACGATCAGACGAGCAATAAAACCTACATTTGGTTTCCGCTCGAAAATGATTGTTATACCTTCAGCAGCGAGAGAGATCGAGATCCGGAGAGAGAGAGAGAAAGAGAC
Organism: Strongylocentrotus droebachiensis; assembly: GCA_035222895.1. Lineage (NCBI taxonomy): Eukaryota > Metazoa > Echinodermata > Echinoidea > Camarodonta > Strongylocentrotidae > Strongylocentrotus > Strongylocentrotus droebachiensis. The sequence goes on along the minus strand of JAVYIG010011291.1, from coordinate 30,498 downwards.
ACACACACACACACACACGCACTCAAACGCACACGCATTCACACGAACACAAACGCGCACACACACACATAAGCACACGAAGTAGATTGGATAGAGAGGGAGGGGGCGGGGGTAAACAGAGACTGTTGAGAGAGAGAATAGATATCGTAGAGGAGAGTGCATGAGTGTAGATACTGTATAAAAGATGGGAGAGGGAGAGGGAGAGCGAGAGAGAGGGAAACCCGGTGACAGATAGAGAAACAGACAGACAGAGAGGGTGGGAGGAAGGGAGAGAGAGAGAGAGAGAGAGAGAGAGTGGAGGAGGGTTATATGATTTAGGGATGGAGAGGATCACAATCATTATTATTAGTATCATCATTCGTATTATTATTATTTTAATTATCATTATCATTATTTTTATTATTAGGTTTTTTATAATTATTATTACTACTATTATCATCATTCTTATTGTTACTTTTATTATTATTGTTATTATTATTTCATTATTATTATTATTATTATCATTATCATTAACAGTACCTTTTATATTCTTTTGAACAAGTCCAAAAAAGAAAATCCTCCAGTGTCATTGTTTTTGGGAGGATATACTGCAACTACCAATTTTGAGTGGAGTCATGTTTTAGATTTTAAATCGAAAAAGATCAAAGACAACAGAGTAAGACAATTTAATTTCAAATTGATTCATAAAGTTTTACCCTTCAAAGATAATCATTATGAGTGGAAAATTACATCCGATAGGCTGTGTACATATTGTAATGAACCAGAATCGTTTATACACCTTTTGCTTAGATATCGTCAAGTCGCACTCTTTTGAGAAGAAATTCATCGTCTGGTAATGAATTTGTTCCAAAAAGATATTGTGTTAGGAGAAAAAAATCATAATAATTGTTTTTTAACATTAATGACGCGGAGTCTGTGGTCATGAATGTACTACTTGTTTACGCCGCACAGTATGCAATTTATTAGGTGTATATGCTTCATCAATTTAAAAGTAAATTTTTCAATAGTCAATCATTTTTATGTCAATTGGCAATACAGAAACCAAGAAAAAGTATTAAGTAATAGCAAAATGGTTGTTTCTATTTATGCCTTGATTTTTCCCTTCCACTTTCTTTTTGTCTCCCCTATTTCATTATATCAGTCTGTTGATTTTGTACTCTGGTGATCAAACGTTATATGCAATGCTGTAAAAATGATATAAAGTAATAAAATGCCTCGTATGAGGAAAAGAGAAAAAAATCACGAACAGTACATTATCAAGGTACATCAAAGTACATATCAAATGACAAAGTATCATGTTAAAAAGAAAGAAGAAAAAAACCAAAACAAAATAAAACTTGAATATAGCGGTCGTAACATTTTCCACACGACACAGTGTCGATCGATAGAATTAAAGCTTCAACGGAAGCAGTATATCAGACGCCAACCGTATATTGACTGCGGAGGTTTTAAGTTATTTTGCATGAGCACGCCACTATAGTTTTTGTAAGATACAATACAACATACACGTTTGAGCAGGCTACATCAAGGTAAGTTAGTCTTCATTGTAATTCAATAATACAATTATGCTTAGGAATATTCGTTTCTGGTTTAAAAAAAATTCTGGACAAAAAGTCGCAAGATACGAATCTTTCTTTTTTCAATTATTTCTGATTTAACTTGCAGATTAAGCTATGTTCTTTAGAATACTCATAACATTTGTGGGTACATGTTTAAGTGGGCTCTCTTGCAACATGCTATTTTCAACATGTTTTTATAATGAGATATTGAAGAAATTTGGATCAAGAACATTTCTTACCACATCGACGTGTATAATACTTCGTTCCCCATTTGTCATTCAATTTAAATCGTCATTAGGATATTTAGGTTGCAGAGTGTCTATTTTTAATAGCCATGGAAACGTTTGCTGTGGACAAAGATAGGTTTGGTATATTGCCTTGGGAGGGGGATACTTTTTTTTTTAGTCACACCCATGCCACCCCCTACAAAAAAAAATAGAAGAAAAAGATTTTAGTTACGCAAATCTTTGTTATCTGGTATGACGTGTAAACAGCCTATTTAACAAAATCCCCATTGCTTTAGATTTCAAAGACTCAATGAGCGGACTCTAAGATGCAAGGTTTCAATATTATTTTTATGAATAATAAAGGTTTGATATTTTAAGCTTGGTCGCTGCAGATGTGTCGGATATTAATCAGATCTACATGAAATATTGTTTACTTTACGCACTTTAAACACCCTCCATATAATATAGGCCTACTAGGCTACAAATCATGTATAATATGCTAATCTTCAGTCATCACAATCTCCTATTTGTTTAAAGAGAAGGGTTAATTCAGGTATAGATAATGGGTGAAATTTCTCGCCTTTTTTGTTAGTGTCAGTTTGGAAAAATTTCATAGAAGAAACATTCTCTGAAAAGTATTGCTCTTCGTTGCTTCGCCTTATGTTCGAAATATGAAATTTAAGCTGACAAATTGGGACCAATATCTAATGCTTATACGCGTGTGCAGTGCACATGACTTTCACAAGATTGAGTCAATTATTCAAAATGTTGATAAACCTCAAATAATACACCTAAGCATAATCATATCTGCAGCTTGTCCAAATTGCTTCAAGCTAGATTTTTTTTCACAATAGAGAGTGTCCTTTGTACTCATGAATTCCAAATCTGTTTTCACTATATAGCAAATAAGTAGTAAATCTTTGGAGAAAAAAAAAATCTCTTTTCATATGACACCACAACCAGACAGTTTGAAGTAGAAGTGTCAGAAATCCAATTGCCAAAATAACAGAATGGCTGCTACATTCGGTTCTTTTTGTCTTTTTAAGCAAAGAAAGGATATGGATTTATTTATCAAAGGTTCACACTTCATTTAAAGGTACTATGTCCCATTTGCAGGCCAACAAAAGTGAAAAGAACTTCCCTCAAAACGAAAGGGCTTGAAAATGACTTTAGTGGGAAAATAACGAGCATTAGTTGTCGAATCGACTTTAGTGATTGCAATTATTTTAGAAATAGCTTGATTTTCAGACCCTTTTATCGAATGGTCGTACGTTTTGTGCTGCGCAAAGATTCAATCAGTTTCATTTCGGCCATTACAAGAAGTGGGTTATTGATGTAGACAAATGCTCATGTACCTTTACAGCTCAGTTTATGTATGTTATTACCAAAGAAGAAAAAGGGTCAGTCAGTCACTCAATAGTGTCTGACAGTAAAATCTAGAAAGTAAACGGGTTTCCTTGCACGATTTGAATATTAGGATAGGACATACATGACATATTCATAATTCCTGCAAAGATTACATAATTTGTCACTGGCTGCAAATGGGACATAGTACCTTTAAAATCTCATAATATCATCTTCCACATGTCACCACAATCAAGATGAAAGAATGACACTGGGACCGAACAGACACGATAATGTGATTGGTATTGCAAAATTGCATAAGTTAAATTGCCTCATTTCATTTCCTAAAACAAAATGGCATGTGAATAACAATTTGCAAATTGTGCTACCTGCTCACTCATAAGTGATCATTTCATTATGTGTATGTTTAACGATAATTAATTCCACATCATTTCCTATCATTTCAAAAGCATAATGACTCAAACGTAACAGACATCAAATTATATTTGGCAACGGCGGATTCTGACATTGTAACTTCGGGTTGTCTGGAATTAGTCACTCGTGACTTCTTGATATGACTTCTTCATATTTTGGTAACATGTGATATAACATAAATTTATATTTCGAAAGGAACTATAATTATGTATCAATAAAAGATTTATTTGAAATTATCAAGTTATTTACCGGTAAACCTGAGTATCCATTTTCCCCGGACATCCTTTGTGTTTGTATTACCAGAACTAAAATGTATCTATAATTGTTTGAGAAAGCAAATATTTAAAGTGTGAACGGTCTCAAAGAAATTGTCATAATATCTAGAAATAAAGGATCAGTCGTCTGTAAAACATATTTTGTGTCATTAGCGTATTTGAAGGGGGCAATGCTAAAGAAAATCCCCCCTTCTACGTCAAATATTTGCTCGGTTATAAAGGTATAGACCCCCTCTCAAAAATGAAATGGAAGTTCTTATTACCAATCATGTGAAAGAATATGTCTTGACTAATACCTGATGATGCAAATTTTGCTGGGAAACCGCCTAATAGTTGATATATTTGGGAAATAAGTATATCTGTCAGGACTGGATAAATATAGGGTAGTCCCATATACAATTTTCTGTGTTCAGTGCTTGTCACTTTACCAAGACTGGGCCAAATTTCTTATAGTTTTGATGATACCAGAACATGCAGGATACACCAATACTTATAAGCTAGATGATCAACCTTTTCTAATCTATAACACGTCGTTTCTTTCACAACGCAATCGCATGACCAGAACTGGTCTGTATACCTTTAATGCGGCCTCGTAAAAAGGTTGAGGTTAAGGTTATGAAGGTAAAATTCAAGAAATAAGGACTTGTGGGAAAACTGGGTAAACTTAACAGGTTGAGAGTTATGTTATAACGACAATATGAACGTAGTACGATTGTTATGAATTGAAATCACTTTCAAATATCCTCAAAATATACAAATGAATAAGAGTAAAGTGCATTTTAAACATTGAACCTGTCATTAAAATTGTCCAAACATGATGTAGGAAAAATGTACTTGCTTTTCTTGCTAGCAAATTATTTACGTTATTTATTTTCCGAATAATGTCATATCAAAATCAAAAACACAACTTGCAAATTAAGAAGTGACGGAAAAGAAGAACTACGTCGCCTTCTCCCCCTGCCACACAAATTAGGACATGCATGTAAATTTGATCGGCCCCTTTAAGTGTATTGAAATCATGATTTCGAAGTGGGCTCTAAAAGGGAAGTGCTCCAAAGACGGCAACCCCTCCCTCCCCCTCCCTTCCCCTTTTAACACATGGCACCGAAAATTTCGTCAAGGCTCAGCATTTAACTGCTTTGCATCAAATTAGAGCCACACCCCGTCTGTCAAACCGTGTCCAAGTATTTATGGAGATACAATTTTTGCACAAGGAAGAAAATTATATTCAAAATTTCACTTGATTTCTCTGCTCATTGGGCCCCTTTCTTCTAATAGAATGTTAAAGCTGAAAACTGACTTCCCTGCTATAAATCAGAAAAAAGGATTGCCCCACCCGAAGAAAATTGCCTCCAGTTTGCCCTCAATAAAATAAAATAAAATGCCCCCTTCCACTGCTTGAAGTAATAATACATGTATATGCCTATCTGTCGAACTGACGTGCGTGCCTTTTCCTTTGATTCAATAACTCTGCAGATGCAACCAAGAGTGAGGCTTCTAAATCGACTTTGGATATCAACTGTTGTGATGGCAACCGGTAAATATATTAAATTATTAATACAATCTTTACGTATATCATACTTTATGGAAAGAAAATCCATTAACAGATCAAAAATCATAGTGGAAAGCGGCTAGCTATTATGTGAACTTGATTTATACACCCTCTTTTATTGATCCTTTTTATAGATGAAATGGACCTTAATTTTAGTTCCCTTTACTATAGCACGCACAAGTAACAAGTACCAACCGTAAAACAAATAGAAGTGGTGGCTCGTGGCATTTCCCTTAAAGACCGTCAATACTACTGGGCCAGAAGGGATTAGACCACACAGCGAGGTAACTGACAGGTGGCTATCTCATTAACTCAGCTCTCAACTAACATAAGAAAAAGAGGATCATGGGGGACCAACAGGCACCGATTGGGGAAGATTTCTATATAGAGGGAGCAAGTAGCTACAAGTAGGACAGTGGGGCTTTAAGCTTTTTAATATCATCTTGGAATAGTCTGCACGCACAGGCTTTACTTTGAAACTTTACCACGATTCCTGAAGCCTTGAGCAAAATCTAGTTCTGTGAGTTTTTGTTACAAAATTTCACGACACGAATATTGCATGTGAATTGTCAATATTATTATTATGCATACATGTCAATCAAATACAAAAATCAATTCGTATTGTTGAAAGTTTGGCAAACTAAGGTGACATGAATGGTACTTTCTTTTTCTGTTGCCATCGCTTCGCCAGACTCGAAAAAAAGCAATCACACGCATTTCTACATCACACATTTCTACATAATCAAAAGACCAAAAGACGTTAAAAGATGGGAGTTGTTGCTACCTTGTTTGGCGTTCAACAATAAGGGATAGAGCAAAGTCGATCTGGCGCTGCTCAGTGGCTGCCGGGCTCACGATCAATTGGGGAAAAAGAATTTCCGTTTCGGTTTAATAACATTTGGAGTGGACTATTAGGCTATTATTGTTATTGTTGTTGTTGTTATAATCGTTCTCCTTTCATCTTTTTATTTCATACATAATTTTATTATTCTATCCTCTCTTCTTGCTATAACTTCCATACGTGCTCCCGTGGTTCACTCGAGACTCTGGTATAAGCATGATTGATTTTGGAAAATGTCTAACTTCCTATTCCTCAGTAAACCTCATCTGTTTTTTGATTGTTTTGTAGCCATGAATAGAGCGTTTTAACATGATTGCTATTGGCGGTATCTAAAACATTACTAATTAATTGTTGCAAAGCCGTGCTATCAGCCTCAATAAGATTCCTTGACAACGACACACAATATGAAAACATCAAGAACCGTTGATGACATCATTTTACTCTACTTCAACTACCATTCGTACTGACAGAATCCAACAAAGTTCTCATTGGCAGTGAAAATGCAAAGTCAAAACGTAGTTGAAAATATAAATTAAAAAAGATGGAAAACAGAACATAAAGTATAAAAAGGAAAAGACAAAACGAAACTAAACAATTCATCTGCTGCCCCTATACAGCGTGAGTCAAAAAAGGTTTACACCTAGAAAATTGCTAATTATTTTAAGAATCATCTATGGGCAGTAAATTATTATACAACTTATGAAAGAGTGTTTTATTCCAAATCATTTCGTATCATTTTTGTTTGGTATATGTTCACGCTTGAATGAACAGGAAGCATTGTTTGCGAGAGTGTGATGTTTGAATAAAACAATTGGGATCTCGGTATTAATTCGGTCTTTGCAGATACAAATAACATCATTAAACATGCCACACATATCAAATATCGAATATCAAATATCAACGAACATTTTTGCGCGCGTGAGTGTCGGTGTGTGACTTTGCTTCTGCAAAAGCATATGCAATGCATTTCATTTGATACATTCAATTCATTCTCTCACTCCGCTTATCCCAACATAATACATACTGTATGCATCACTTTGGCGCAAGTCGATTTTTTGCACTCTAGCAAACAATGCCATCTGTTCATCCAAGCGTGAACACATACCACACAAAAATGATACCAAATGATTTGGGATAAAACACTCTTTCATTAAATGTATAATAATTTACTGTTCATAAATGATTTTAGAAATAATAAGCAAATTTCTAGGTGTAAACTTTTTTTTACTCACATGGTATAGGCACATCACTGAATACACGTTAATTCCTCATTTCTGTGCATTGTTTTAGAGATACTTTAGATTTTAAAGAAGCTTCAAGTTCCTGAATAGGTTATCTCCCGCTTATACTTTGTTTTTAGACTGATTAAGCACTGCATATTGCTTGACGTAAGAAATATACTAAAATGTCTGTCTTTCGTATCCCATCACACAGTTGCAAGAATTCCACCATCACTCAGTTTGAACCCTCAGGCCTGTGAGAAACCAATCAATCTTTACAGCGAAGGAAAACTTCAGCGTGTTATTGGAGAGAAATTCCTCAAGGAACACTGTCCAGTTAGAGAGGCACCCGACGGTCAGTTGATTCAAACCATTCCGAAGTTGATCCGGAGATCGAAGTCCATACCACCCTGTCCAGTCCGAGCGAACACTAAGGATGAGTCGGGAATATTCGTTTGTCGCATTCCAGGTTAAATGAATTATGAATTCTTGTCTCTAATCTGAAAAGTTTTTCCGAGTTTGTATGTGACACTGCCGACATGGAAGAGAGCGTTTGGGATTGGGCATCAACTTGCTAGATTTTCAACAAATAATTAGTCCGTTACACTCTCCCTGGTGTAAAGCTCTCCAAACCTTGAAGTCTTACTTTAGCTGCAAAACGTCACTCAGAAGAGAAGAAATATAAATCCATTGCATAACTAATTAAAGGAAAACTCACCTCCAAACTAAGAGTTAGCATTCTGAATAATAAGATGTACTTTTGCCTTTTGATGGAAATAATCCTTATGAAATTGTACAAGAGATATATAAATAAATATATTCTTAACATAATGTAATACCTACTGGTTTGACATGGGCGCAGTCATTTTCTTTAAAATGAGACGTACCGGGCGAAGTTGTATGTACCATGCACCAAGATTTAGTTGGAAAGACTTTTTAATTCATTAACAAAACCTTACTTTTCAACGAGGGAAAATCATAACTGAGAAGGTAAGAATTATATTTGGTGAACAAAATAAAATACAAAATACAAAATATAAAACAAATAATGATTTCAAATGTTCTTCTTCAGATTGTCTGTCCAACCCTTGCCAAAATCAAGGCTCATGTGAGGAGACTAAGGACAGTTTCAAGTGCCTCTGCCCATCTGCTTTTACTGGTGTTACGTGTGAAACAGGTAACAGAGAAACACCTTTCCGCAAATCAAATTGTTTTGCTTTTAGTTTAAGAAGCTATCAGCTATGAGATAATTTCCTGAAGAATAATGTTAACACCAATAGTTTGGCACATAGTGATCGTTAAAAGAGCACATGGACAAAATTATTTTTCTCTAAAAAAAAAAAATGTAAGAGATCGTGGCACGTGTCCCCTAATTGCATTAATGGAATGCCTTTCAGAAAACCAGCACTAAAATCAAAAGAGATAATCTTTTGATAAACTCGTTTGATAAAATAGAATATCTTACCTGTTGCTTTCCGAAAGGCCTACGTTCATTCAAATAATTTAAGATACATTTATGAACATTTTACAATTTGTATAAGTCTCTCTGCTGAGAGCCAGAAGGACATTAGAATTAAAACGTTTTTAAAGAGATATACAAATTAATCGAACATCCTTGTGGTTTGAACAGACATTATTATACCGATATCTTAAAATAGATGTAGTAAGTTTGATTCGACAACATTTGTTTAAATTTCTTATTTCGCGGCGGAAATTATTGATTTGTTTTCAGCAGCCGTTATAAGGTCAAACATAAGCACCACTAGAAAGCCAGCTTTGACAACGGAGTCCAGGACGACAATGACCACCAGCATGGGGATGGAGGATACGACCACGATGTCGACAACGGGTACCATTTCACCCAATGAAAATTGTAAGTCATTTATTCATTTATGTATTTGTATTTTATGCTTTATTGATCCTTTTCTTCTTCAAATATAACATGAAAAAGTATTGACATATGTTGGATCATAATGATAAGATATATGTTTACATCTACCTGTTTAAAATACATAAAAAAAAATAAAAATTAAACGACTGACCTGTGTATTAGTAATACAAGAATACGAGCATGTAAGTATACAGTAATAAATAAACCACCCATCAATATTTCACATGAGGAAGAAGAAAAAAAAGGAAGGACAAAATGGTACAGAGAGCAAGAAGGAGAATTAGAAGAAAAAGTATTAGTTAGTCATTTATGATGCTTATTATTAGCTTATTATTCGAATGAAAACCAGTGTCTAAAAATATGATTTATATAAACCTTTGTTAATGTTGGCTTTGGGTTATTAGTTTCGTGCATCGCGTGTCTTTCATGCCTCTTGTTAATACGCCATTGATAGTGAATTCTCATATTATGATTTATTCTTCATGAAAGGTTCTCACGCAAACAGGACGTGCCAGTCAGCTGGGATGCCTTCGGTTGCAAGTGCTACTTGTACATGTGGTCCAGGCAAACATGGCACTGGCATTTCAACAATTGCCATGATCTTTACGCTGCCACCATGTTGGTCATCGAATCTGAGGAGGAGGATGATTTCATCGTTCGTTCGTACGGTCATGACAAAGTTGATATCTGGCTGGGATGCAGAAGTCTACCGGGAGATACATCCTGGTACTGTCCTGCAACCGGTGCAGCGTGATCAGAGTCATTTAGCTCACCCAACGATAGCTACTGGAGTCAGGGGCGTCGCCAAAGGGGGGGTGTGGCGGGGGGTGCGACACCCCCCCACCTGTCGGGATTTTGTCGGTAAAATCGCGCTGCCGTCGGGAAAAAAGAGAAAAGAGGGAGGGGAAAAAAAGAGGGAAAGGGAAAGAAAGGAAAAAAGAAAGGGGAAAAAAGAGGGAAAGGGAAAGAAAGGAAAAAAGAAAAGGAAAAGAAAAGAAAGAAAGGAAAAGAAAGGAAAGAAAGGAAAAGAAAGGAAAGAAAAGAGAAGAAAGAGAGAGAGAAAAGAAAAAGAGGGAAGAGAGGAAAGAAAGGAAAAGAAAGAAAAGAAGGAAAAGTAAAAAAAAAAAAAGTAAAAGGGAAACAAAAGAAACGGGGGATGAAAGAGAGGAGAGAGAGGGGAGGTAAGAGCCTGAGAGAAGAGGAGTGGCGGAGTAAAAGAGAGAAGGGGGTTGTTGGGTGGATCGAGTCGTCTCGTCGAGGGAGCAAGAAATACACGGTCAAATATGTTGCTGTGTCGGGTCAGCTGTGTCGGTATTCTTGCTCGATCCTCGTGTACTAATATCAACGCAGAAGTTTGAAGTCGGTGAGATGTATATTGTCGGTCGGCCGACAAGTTTTTTTCCCTACGAACTGTGACTTTTTATCCGCTGTGACGACTTCGAGAGTGACTACAGCTACAATACTTGTATTTTCTCGAAGTTTCACTTTCCTATAATATCAGCTAAAGAAATCAGAGGTTTAAAATTTTCGGGGAAACTAAATTCAAACAAGGTTTAAGAGTCAACAACGGTACGACGAATCGTTTTCCTTTCTCTATATTGTGATGAAACGCCAAAGATTCCGCGCTTCGCGCGGTAGGGGAAATCTTAATTTAGACGAGTCGAGAACGGTACAACGAATCGTCTTCTTTCTCTAATAATTTAATGAAACACCAAAACTTCCGCGCTTCGCGCGGAAGGGGGAGAACTGAATTCAGATAAGGATTAAGAATAAAAAACAGTACGCCGAATCGTCTGCTTTTTTCTCATAATTTAATGAAACGTCAAAGGATTAAGAGTCGAGCACTGTTCAACGAATCGTCTACTTTCTCTAATAATTTAATGAAACGCCAAAACTTCCGCGCTTCGCGCGGTAGGGGGAGAACTGAATAGAATCGAAAATAGTACACCGAATCGTCTGCTTTTTTCTCGTAATTTAATGAAACGTCAAAGGATTAAGAGTCGAGCACGGTTCAACGAATCGTCTACTTTCTCTAATAATTTAATGAAACGCAAAAATTTCCGCGCTTCGCGCGATAAGGAGGAACTGAATTCAGATAAGGATTCAGAGTCGACAGTACACCGAATCGTCCACTTTTTTCTCATAATTTAATGAAACGTCAAAGGATTAAGAGTCGAGCACGGTTCAACGAATCGTCTACTTTCTCTAATAATTTAATGAAACGCAAAAATTTCCGCGCTTCGCGCGAGAAGGGGGAACTGAATTCAGATAAGGATTCAGAGTCGACAGTACACCGAATCGTCCACTTTTTTCTCATAATTTAATGAAACGTCAAAGCTTCCGCGCTTCGCGCGGGAGGGGGAGAAACTGAATTCAGACAAGGATTAACAGTCGAGAACGGTACAGCAAATCGTCTTCTTTTTATAATAATTCAATGAAACGTCAAAGCTTTCGCGCTTCGCGCGGGAAGGGGGGGGGAGAACTTCATCAAAAAAAGGATTAACAGTCGAGAACGGTACAATAAATCGTCTTCTTTTCCTAATAATTTAAGGTAACGTTTAAGCTTCCGCGCTTCGCGCGGGAGACCTATCACCCACCCCCCCCTAATGAGCGCGTTTCGCGCGCTCTTTAAGTGATTCGCTTGCTCTCTACCGCCCCTCCCTAAAATAAGATCCTAGCTCCGCGCCTGCATTAAAATATAGCTATGATGCTGACTCACTTGACGAAATAATTCATATATTTATGTCGTCGAGGAAAATGACCATTTGCGCATACGCAAGTACTATAGATAGTCCATAGGAAAAATAATTTAGCCTTCGGCCCCGGGTTTATAGGGTTAAATTTGTAGATATTGGACATTTAATTTTGTCGGTAATTGGTGGCTAGTTTTGTCGGTAATCGTTGGCCTCTACACCCCCCCACTGAAAGAGGTCTAGCGACGCCCCTGACTGGAGTAAGTATTGCGCAGACGAAGTATACTCATTTTTTTAATCAATTAATTAACTAGGTAATTATTTAATGTATTTGTTTATTTATTCATTATATATATTCATTTATCTATTTATTTATCTATTTATTCACACGTCATTCATTCATTTATGCTTTTATTTATTCACCTATAGTAAAATAATGTTTGCAGCTGCGACATTTACATTTGCCTTATTTGAAGAATCAGACTAGAAAAGAGCCCCACCCCAAAACACCAAAACACGGCTGGATTTGCTCAATCATTTCTTCCGGAACTTTTAGGCCATCGATAATAATGATAGGGTTATATTTAAGTTGGGGAAAAAACCTGAAATAAATTAGATTTCCTAGGGTTAACTGAGAACTTTAAGCGATACCGAACTGATGAACAGCGCCGTCTCATGGTCAACTTGCCAACAATGCGTAATGCTATGGTCACATTACCCAAAAGTAGCCTGCTCGGCGGCCGCGAGCGGCGAGTTTTTAAACCAATTCTGCCCGGCGGCGGCCGCCCAGGCACCGCTCGTATTTAGGGCATCGCTCGGTCGCCGCTGAAGTTTTAGCGCGGAGTTAAAATTTGGGCGGCGCCTGCTCACTTCTCACTCGCCGCCCAAAATACGCTCGGTGCCTGGGCGGTCGCCGCCCGGGCAGCGACCTAATCGCTGGGCGATGCCTAATTCCAGCAGCGACCGAGCAGGCTACTGATCGGTCGGTCGCTGCTCTGATTTGTGACCATAGCTTAACCCAATACCTAATTCCCATTCGCAGACAGAGCGCTAGATGCGAGAACCAACAGCGCAGCTACGGAAAACAGAAATGTCCACTCAATTAGATTAATATATCCTGTCCCCTCGTTTAAAACAAAAGAAAGTTGGTTAAAAATAATTATATTTATAAATTTTTGCAATGTATGAATCTCCTGGTGTCTAGAATTATTACTCAAAAAAAGGTTTAGCGGCGGTTGGATCGTGTATATAGCATTCAGAGTTTTTTTTCAGCAAGGTACCCAATCAAACACTTAGGTGGAGAGTGGTTAATATGGAGTAGTTTCTTGCTAAAGGACGTTTGTCGTTATTAAGATTTGAATCCTCAACCTGTTGTTTGAAAATTAAATAATTGAACCGTTATACAACCGTTATCCAAGGAATGTCCCATACATTTACCAAGTATTATACAATTGTTTTATGGAATTGTGGATATTAAACTTGGCATAAGGATATGATTGTATCTGATGTTTTGTCTGATTGAAGCTCTTGCAGGGCTATCAGTTTGATACAGTCATCAGATACAATTAAACCTTAGATGTGGTCGGTAACATATGGGACCAAGTAGCTTGGACTTACCCAATATTGTAACCTGTTCACGACGACATAAATATTTGTGTTTATTTATCAATTATTCCATTTTTTTTCTAGACTGGGGCGGGGATGAGCCAAACGATTACCATGGACAGGATAACTGTCTTCGGGTAAATTTTGAAGACACTTTATTCATCAATAAGTGGAGAGATCGCGGATGTGAGGACTTCACCTACAGATCAGTGTGTGAGAAAGACCGTTAGTTAAAAGAAAGATTGTACGCAAAACCTTAGAACTTCATTTGTTATACAATTTGCTAGGAAGTCTATCTAAGTACATGAACGATAGGCCTAGTATTAAATGGGTTTAGTCATAAGCGTACGGGAATATTTTAGGAGTGGGGGGAAGGGGGGGGGGGGGCTGGTGGTTTTTGCCTCAATATCGACTACCTAGGTTCTTATTTCTGACACATTTCAAAATGAAAATTTACAAGCACTAATTCTTGCCCGAATATGAGACTATTCAGTCACTTCGCTGCTTAAATGTGGATATCTATTCATGGGAGCCAAAATATTTGTTGATGGTTGCCATAAAATAGGAAAATCCGGGAGTGGGGGGGGGGGGGGGAGGGGGGGGGGTGGCTGCAACGGTCCGGCCTCATCTCGTTCACTTATATTGTCATTAAAAATCCAGGGATAAAAGATATGCATATAAGTAAACGTTTGATGAGAATCCGAAACGGACTAAGAAATTCACGACTTTAAAAAAAATGGAACAAAATTATGAACGCAGATTGGTAACTTTGTGATTTGTCTTTCGTGTATTTATACCTTTTACTTTTTACTAAAACAGAAACTGGGGCGTTCATTATGGTTATTGAGGTTGAAATCTATTTCATAGAGGGGTTGTGATGTGCCAAAATATGTATATAGGAAAAGGTCTGATGACAAATTTTCTTGGAATATCTAATTTGTTTTTTCTCATAAACTGCAAAACAAAAGGGAAAGACTCTCGCATGGAGGCTAAATTAATTTGATAAATCATGTTCCTTCTTCTTTATCGGATCGTTGACAAATTGTATTTCCCATTAAATTGAATATAATGTGTATAATGCGTTAATTCATGTCAAAATGTGGTCTAGAGTAATACCTATTATGTACATGTTTCTTGATATAGCTAATAAAAATAGTGGCCATGTGTTCTAATAACATGATAAAAAACTTTTTTGGCCAAATCAGGCATTTTGTGAATAAAATTGTGTACACTTTTACTCCACGATCGACATTTTCCTGCTTCGTTTCCTATATTTACATATATGGTATGCTTTAGAGCGGGCAAGAGGGGGGGGGGGGTGCTAGTGGATCAAAGATTGGAAGGGTTAGAGTGAGGATTGATATGACTAAATGTGAAGAGACGATCCAGCGAAAGTTGGAGGGGAGGGGGCGAGGCACGTACGTGATACACTTTAGAATTTTACAAAAAATTAGTAAATATTGTTATATTTGAAACATGACCATTCTTTCTTTTATGTTCTAAATAATGTGTTAAATTTTACCAGAAATTAATGTCAATGTTTATATGTAATTTTGTAAAACAATGAAATTATTATTTACGTAAGCTAAATAAATGATAGGATATTTCTGTTTTAAACAACCATTGGTCATAAATCAAAATGACATAATGTTTGTGAAAAACGTATGATTGTATAATATGTTTGAACAAATTAACAATTCAAGGACATTTTTAATGCTTATTATTGAATCAAAATTTAAAACAATTTCATTTTCCTGTATCATTCTACTGACACACATTGGTCTTGTAATTGCCTAACAATCCCTTTTATATATTTTTTTTTTGTGTGTGATCCCGTTATGTTCTTTTTTAATTTTTACACTTTTTTGATGTATAATTCTGCTGTCTCATGATCTGTGGTATTGTTAAAAAAATGACAATAGAATTTCTGTTGTATGACTGATGAATCAATAAATTCAAATTTAATTCAATACTTAAGTCAAACATATCTGTTTTAGTCTGTTTTGTTAAATGTATGCCATAAATATTCAAGGTGGAAATTCTTTAAGGTATTTGAAATTCATGCATATTCTATACTCCAATATCTACCTGTTACAATAGACGTTTGGGTTATTTAAATGATCTGTTACTCATATTCGATAACAATTTTTTCATTTCTTTGCTCGACAAATTTATCGCGATATTTTATGTCGAAATGTATCATGTATATGCTTAAAACGGAAATCAAATCAATAAGATTGACTTTTCCTGAATGCCTTTAACATCTGACTGATTCTTACATGCTTAAACAATACCGATGCAAGTTGATAATCAATATCAATAAATGAAGATGACTATAAATCATGACTTTGTTTTTTAATCATGATTACTTTACATCTAAAAACGATTCACTCATTTGAGCAGGGCATCCAAATATATTAAAAAAATTAAAGAATGACTGAAATCCAATTTTCAAAATTTCCCAAAACTTTTCATCACCTTTAACACTTGTTATTGTATTTTTTTTCTTCTTTTCTTCCATTGGGCGATCCTTCTGAAAAAGATTACGCAGGAACTCCAAACCAAACGTTATGAAACAAGGTTAATAATGAATGGAAAAAAAAGCTTTAAGCATATATTTTTAAAGCAACGATTTCATAACGCTATGGGTGACGTAAGCAAAACAAGGAATATATTAAAAGAAATACTGGGTGCAAGAAAGAAAGATGTTACAAAAAACATTACTGAAATATCACTTGAAAATAGGTTAATTCAAATTGAAAATACAATCTCAGAAATTGTTATGATTAGTTTGCAAACATCAGTTTTATTTTAAGGGGACATGTGCAATTTTCTGATTTAAATTACAAGACATTTTTTTAAATAAATGAAAGAACTTCATTTTTTCACCTTTGTATTGTAAAAAAATAATAGAAATTGTATGTAAATTAAAAAATAATTCAGGTAAATTCCCGGTTTTTATAATATACATATATCTGTAGTAAAAACCTTATTTCCTGATCAAATGAATAGATATACAAAGTAAATTCTGTTTTTAAAAATGGAGTCGAAAATGACGTGTGAGTAATTACAGGCCCAAATCCTTTCTCCCTCTCTTTTCAAAAATACTTGAGAAATGTTTTTACCATAAATGCTTTATGAATTTTCGGGAAAATTTAATATCATTTATGAGCATCAGTACGGGTTTAGACCAGGGCACTCCATATCTTCAGCTTTACTCGAGTTCATTCGAAAGGCTAGCTATTGTTAAGACCAACAACAAAATATGTTTGGTTTATTTCTTGATCTACCAAAAGCCTTTTATACTCTTGATCACTTTATTTTGTTAGATAAACTTGGTAGTTATGGTTTATGAGGTGTTTTGTTGTAAAATGTATTTATCTGATCGTTAACGATTTTGTTCGTAAATAACTTGAATCCCTGTTAAAACTATTAAATGCGGAGCGCCCCATTTTAGGTCCTCTTTAATTTCTAATAAGCTCAAATGCATTAAGTTTGTAGACGACACCTGTATTTTTATGTCAGACAAAGACCCCCAGGCAGGTACTCATTGAGTAATTTAGTTGTGAATTAAAGAGAGTAAATAAACTGTCATCTGACAACTAATTGGTATTACATATTACTTGAAAAATGACACGATTTTCATTACATTTCCTAGGGTTGACACTAGGCAACAAGCTAGCATGGCATAAACACATTTGTGTTGTTTGCAACATTTTTTCTAAAGATGTAGGCATTCAAAAAAAGACTATAATTCTTGCCACAATTAATTTTGAAAACTATAATGTGCAATTTCACTCTAACCTCTAAATCATTGTAATATAGCCCGAAGTAATTCTACTAATTTTTTCATAAACAGATAGCATTAATTACAGAAAGATTTGCTCGCATCATTACTAAGTGCCGTTAATTTGCCCATTCAAGCAACTCTTTTTCTCAATTACAGATCTTAAATATTTTATTTTTTAACATTTACAATGTTGTGGTTTTATGTTTCTTGACTAAAGAACCTAATATCAATTCCAATTTCTAAATACATTTACTTTCATTTCAATTTTAATTTTCATAATTATTATACGAAATTATGTCAAAAATATAATTTACCTCAAGTAAGAAAGAATACCTCTAAATTTTCTGTTTTCTACAAAGGCCCAGACGTTTGGAATAATCTGGATGCCATCATAAGCGAAACTCCTACTCTGAACACCTTTAAAAGGAGAAAAAATTACTTTTATTGAACAATACATGTAAATAAAGTGTACAGACAGGCATTTTATGTGTCTGCGTGTGTGCGTGTGTGTGTGTGTGCGTGCGTGTGTGTGTGTGTGTGTGTGTGCTCGTGTTTCTGTGGGTAGAAATGTATGTGTTTAATTATTAGTCACGTCGATTTTAAATTCATTTTAGTTTAGATTTTGTAATTTATTTACTTTGTGTACCTAATTGCTATGATATTGTTTAAAGGGATAGCCTACCTTAGTTGTTATACTTTTGTTTTCCCTCCACTTTATTGTACATGTATAATATTGTACAATTTTATTTCATGTTTTGCGGAAATAAATTCAAATTAAAATTAAAAATTGAATCTGCTACGCCTGGTTAACGAAGCACTACATTTCCTGAAGGCCCTGCAAATATTATTACTCCAGCATTTGCCAGGAAACCATTTACACCTGAGTAGAAAGTGACTACTGATGTTCAATTGATATCGAGTATGTTGTGAAGAAGTGGTTCCTCAACAAAAGTAAAATCGTCTGTTCGTTTGCCAAGAGATACTAAATGACGGCTTGATAGTCGATGCTCCAACCCCCGACCTCCTTCAACTGGCTTGAGTTCGAGATGATAGACGGAACTAAGGTTAGAGAAAGTATATGGTGGTTGGATAGGTTATATTGTTGTATCTGAAGGTTCATAATTCTGAAGACGCGTGTTCCAAAGGTTCATTACTCCGAAGATTCATAATACCGAAGATGAAATACGGTACATAATTCCGGAGGTTAATTTTTTCTGAAAGCGACATAGGACCCCCAAAAATTTTTTTTTTTTTTAATTACGAACCTTCGGAGTAATGAACCCTATTTCATTTTTGGAATTATAAACCTTCGGAATAGCGTAACAGATGTTCGGAATCTTAACCCCAATTTTATTTTGTTATTTATGAACCCACTGGTGTATGGAAAATTTGTGTTTCAGAATTATAAAACTTCGGAAAACAGGCGCCTCCCGGTTGGATATTGAGGGCATGAGATGGACAATTGGGGGAATGTGGGGAAGAGACATTGGAAAACGAAAAGAAAGTAGATGTTAAAGAGGGTGTAATGAGTAATGCAGGTGAAAATTATAGGAAGACGCTGATACAGGCTTATACAAACACAATGATCGCCATAAATGATCTTCCGGCCTACCTTTTCAACATTTAGGCTATCAAATATAATTTACACTATGGCAAGAATTATAGAAGACTATATTTGGTGGTATCGATCAAGACAAAATAATTGCTGCTTTTATCATCGTTTTATCTTGATTGTTCCTATCAAGATCATACTGTTTCTTTGAGTTAAGTTAACCTTTGACCCTTAAGTGTAATTTTTCAAAAGGTCGTTGTAATCCTTACCTTGCATCGTCATCTTGCACCAGTTCTTTGATCTGAGAAAGGAGTGATTCCATTGTTTTGATGCAAGCCTTTGGTCGCCACTTGTTCTATGGTAGTGAACAAATCATATAGATTCATAATTATATTGATATATTGCTCACAGATATCGATATATATTATTTCATACTCCCCTCTCCCCACCCTTCTCTATCTCTCTTTCTCTTTAATATGATACAGGGCGGGGAGGAGGGGTCGTCGAAACAAATTTGTAGATCATTCAGCCGAACGTTATATCAAATCACCCCATCCAGGCGCGTACGCAGGATTTTTTCAAGGGGGGGGGGGGGGGGGGGGGGGGGTAAGAGGACACTTTTGTTTATTTTTTTAGAGTCCCACAAAAATCGCAACGCCTCAACCGGCCGCTGAATAAGCGGGGCGGAGGGGGGGGGGGGGGGGGGGGGGTAAGAGGACACTTTTTTAATTTTTTTGTTAGAGTCCCCAAAAAATCGCAACGACTCAACCGGCCGCTGAACAAGCGGGGGGGGGGGGGGGGGGGGGGGGGGTAAGAGGACCCTTTTTCTTTTCTTTTTTTGGATCTCGAAATTTGAAAATTTGACATTTTGCTTCGTTGGGGGGGGGGAGTAAGGTCACCTTTTTTAGGTTAGCCATTGGGAATAATTTTTTTTTTTTTTAAATAATAAAAAAAATAAAAAAACAAAAATCCGAAGGGGGGGGGAGGTTTTACACAAAAAAAAATACCAAAGGGGGGAGGGTTAACCCCCAACCCCCCCCCCCCTGTGTACGCGCCTGACGCCATCCCACCCTCCCAACGATGAAAACAGATCAAAATATATCCAAAATAGAGTTTTGCCGATTAAACTTCCAAAATCTTGTCCAACTTGAAAAGACTGTAAATAGTCTAATCTAAGGCTTTCAATTTTCCTCACCTTTTACTAATTTATCTCTGGCATTTTAAACACTGTCATTTTTACCCTTGACACATTAACCTCTGGCAGTTTTTACTCTAAAATGTTTACCTCTAGCATTTATATATCTGGTTTTCTAACTGGCAGCTTTATAACGTTCCCGTTTATACTCACCTGAGCATACTCTGTCGGTAGTTTATTGGTTTTTATGTGTTGAAATGTTTGGACGATTTTACGTCTGTCATCTCGCAATCCACAGACTATCTCCGGAATGTCGGAAAGGGTATTGGCGGCCCACCACCTTAAGGCCTTCATCCTGTCGAGTGAAAAGTTAATGGACTATTTGTATGTTTGCACCATATAAGAGTCTATTAAAGAAGGTATGCGTGTATATTGCGTGTAAGGAGGATCGCATCCAACCCAGGCGGATAACTAATGCACTCAAGGTATTTTAACGTACCCTCCCCTGCTTCATAGACGCGAGCTAGGTAGGAAAACACTCGGCATCCCTCGGATAGGGCGTAAAATGGAGACCATGTCTTGGAGAGTGAACCCCTTGCAAGTGAAGAACTCGATGCACTATTCGTACAGGAGAGGGGAAAACCCGGATGGACCACATACACATTCCTAATCAGTTTTACAAGGAGGGGGCACTTGAGGGTCACAACCAATCGGTTTACTTTCCTCCTCCCAGACACAGGTGACACCAAATATTGAACAAAAATGATGATAATAATCACAAATTAACTGCACAAATATCTAAAATTAAAATGTAGATGCTATTGAAGTAAAGGGATTCAGACCAAGATAATGTGAAAGAGAATGATAGGAATGGTGATGGAGGTGGTATAATATATCGGATATAATTTGTTAACGAAGATGGAGAAGGAGAAATCATTGATGTCCACTGCTCTTATTAACATCTCACCCGCATAACCGGTGGCAGATTTAAAGAGTGTGGGAGCGAAAACGACACGTGCCCCCGTTTGAGCCCCAACCATTGGCCTTTTTTTTGGGGGGGGGGAGACCCTGGATCTGCACAGCTTATAACGGCTATATGAATTCACATTTATTACCTTAATAAGAGGTTATACATTCGTTAGATTTAAAATTGGAGAGACAGAGACAGATACGGGCAAAGAGAGAGGGGGAAAAATAATCTTACGGATTCATTTTTTTCTGGCGGTTCGGGATCGTGCGTATGTTGAGGTAGTTCCGTTGAGGGGGTGTGATCTCATCCTTCCTTTCTGCTTGCACCTCAGAGCTAAAGAGCAGCCGATGTCTGCCGCAGTTGGCGCTCATCATTGCGTAAAAGGATGCATTGTCGTTCACGGGAGCAGGGGTATCCGACGTGTAACCGTCCTCTGATTGAAGATGATAACATTCATTTAAAAAACATTCCATGCCATGGCTACTAATTATAAAACAATGTTCGTAGGGCCATTTAGTTTTTTTCAAAACAGAATGAATTGTATGGACAAGATCACAACACGAAAACCCCGCTCATGATTGTATGTCAGCTGCATATTATTTGGGCCTTATATGGTCAAACATATTTACGGTGTAAATATTTGTTATTCATCAAGTTAAATGCTTGTTTCACATAAACAATGACTCTGTTATCGTAAATTAAAACTTCTGATATCATTATATACATCGATATCATCTTATCAGCATTTAAATACATGGGATATGGCAAAAATGTTATCGATTTTATTTACTAAGTCTTTAAAAAAAAAAGCCTATATACCGTGTGTCTCAAAAAAAACGTAACACTTTTGAAATGGTTGCCAAATTGAGCATATATAATTTTATGAAAAAATGTCTATATGTATGGAAAGCTAAAGGACCAACCTTTCATATGATATGAAAAAATTAAAAAAAAATCATGCTTCGATGGACAGTGTTCACTTAAGTTAGAGGTATGAAAATGGGCCTGCGCAGGATTTTTCCTTCCAATTTTGGACAGGTAAATTACTTGTAACTTACAAAATAAGGTCGATATGAGATATTCATGATCGATGGATCAAAAGGATATTTTGAATCAAAAGGATATTTTGAATACCTCGAATTCTGGTATTTTCAATGCATAATGAATGATGTACTTAGCTATTACATGTTTGGGTCATTCATAAAACCTGAATAAAATGTGATTGATGATCCACCAAACTTACGGAAGAAAACTGATAAAGAAAAGGCAAGGGGTAGGTGATGGGATGGGAAAAGGTTGTGGGGGGGGAGGAGAGTGGGTTGCATAATGTCAATTATGATTTTGAATACGGTATTTCAATTTAACATTTTCCCATTCTTCCTTCATCCTGTTCACATCTACCAGATCAATGATACAATAAGATGGGAGTGGAAGTTGGTGTGTGTGTGTGTGTGTGTGTGTGGCAGGGGTGGTGTTTGGGGATTGATAAATGACAGAGAGAAAGGACTGGTATTCAAAACATCCTTTTAACTCTTAATCCATCGATCATGAATATCTCATATCAAACTTATTTTGTATGCTAAAAGTAACTTACCTGTCCAAAATTGGAAGGAAAAATCCTGCGCAGGCCCATTTTCATACCTCTAACTTAAGTGAACACTGTTCATCGAAGCATGATTTTTTTTTCAATTTTTTCATATCATATGAAAGGTTGGTCCTTTAGCTTTCCATACATATCAACATTTTTTCATAAAATTATATATGCTCAATTTGGCAACCATTTCAAAAGTGTTACGTTTTTTTTGAGACACACGGTATAGTTGTTCCATCTTATATCATATTGTAACTTTAAAAGACCAATTGGTTTTGGGCAGTTCACAATTCAATTGTTTGTTGTTTGTATTTATTTTAAAATTTCATTCCCCCCCCCCCCAAAAAAAAAAAAAAGTTTCATTTTTTGGTTTGTACTTACTGCTCGTTATAAACTGACGAAACAGTTTTGCAGAAGCTGCTTTCATCTGTTGATCCCTAGTTAGCTTTTCCTCGTTCTTCCAGATACCGGAGATGAAATAGGTTCCCCGGTAGAGGGTCACCAAAAGTTGGATATCAAGGTCTTTGTCGCCTCCAGCTTCCAAGAGGTTCCTTAATAACCCACGACGCCCGACAAAATCCACGTTCAGTCTGATCACAAAAGTGATCACAAGTACATAAATAAAAAACAATTGATGAATAAAAAACAAAATAAAAACAAACAGAGGGGAATAGAAAGTACGCGAGAACGAAAGCAGAGAAATCATGCGAACATATAAGCGACAATTAAAATAATGAGAAAGCATTTAATATTCGTTTTAAATGCTTAGATTAATGATAACTGGTAAGGGTAAGGGAATGATAAGGGAAGTCGATGTTTGGCAATGCGATCAGCGTGATATGTTATGCCATGCATTGAACATGTTGAATGAGCGCGTTTTGGCACATACCCATGCAGATGTGGCGAAAAAGAAAACGAACAAAAATATGAGGAAAACATGGGGAAAATATGATAGACCTATACTCCCATGCATGCATATCCCTTCCCACCAGATACCATTGCTTTGTTTCCTTGCATGTCATCCACATAGCAAAGCCGGTAGACCCCTTCCCCGGCACCAGGACCCCCACCCCTCCACCCCATTTATTGGTTGGGTCCAACAGTATACCAATGTACACATTAAAATTCTTTGAACATGACTGTGTCTCACCTTGATGCCGTGGTATCCAAAATCCCACTCTCTATTAGCAAGCTCCGATGATCACGCATCCAACACAAGACATTCGTCAACGAAGTGACGTTAGGATCATCCCCCATATCAACATATTCATCGAAGCCTTTCGTGTAGTCGAAGTCCACTTCGTTATCGGGCTCAATGAAAAAACGTCGGTTTCGGTTATCGTTGCAGTATCCGCGATCTGTGTCTGTCGAAAAGGTGCCCAACACTTTTTGGTCATGTATGCGGCCTGCAGGCGGGTTAGACTGAAGAAGAACAAAATTGTACTTTCAACAAGTCTTTAAGCAATTCTTTTTAGTACAAGCGTGAGAAAAACATTGATTATTGGCAATGTTCGAGTTTGACAGCCCTGTTTTACACTGTGGTTACATTTTGAACAATTAACTCAGAAATCTAATACAGAATCAAGCAGACGGTTGCGTAAAGAGCGGACACGCACTGACTTGCATACATGTAATAATGTCATCTTAATAGCGGCCCACATCGGGTCGACATCTTTCAACCAGTGCAGCGTAGTAAAACGCCAGCCATCGATCGAAATGACTAAAGTGGTCCAAACTGTGTAATGAATTCAAGAGATTGATTGTTCTGATATCAGCGCATATTTTCATATTCAATTTAAATGTCAAAACCAAACACTATTGATTCTGACAAAAGAATTCTCCCGAATGTTGGACAAAAATCGATAGAAATTGCCATTTGGGGCCACAAAAGTGACCCAAATTACCATTTTGTTGGTGATAGAGGTCATTTTGACCAAATTTTCTAGCATCAGGACACATTTTTACATAGTAAGGGCCAATCAAATCTCCTTTGCTGTTAATAAAGATCGGAAAAATATCTCTGAACGAAAGTGAGGGCATACTACGTATGATCAAATATCTTTGGTGAATCCACTGTATAAGTACATGTAAATATTTATTCAAATATCAGGATATAGAACCGAAGTGCTGACGTCATATTCGCTGGTCGTCAATATTATTGGTCCTAAATAACAGAGCCTGTACATGAGATTCAACGCGATATTTTTCAAGCAACGGGCTCGAGGCGGCACATTCATTGTTTGCATGAGACTGGTATGATTAACCACAACATTTTTTAGCACGGAATTGTTTGGAACCAGCAACCTTGACAACAAGGTTAGGTGGGAAAGCAGCTAGAGGAAGCTTATCTTATCACTTTGGTGAAGAACCAGCTTATCACCATGTGGAGTATGCTATAAGATATTTCAAGGGGTAAGGAAAATATGTTGAAGTTCTCATTATGGAAAAATGAAATTCCAGGATAATTATCTCTACAAAATATTAATGTATACTTGTTTAGTGTTAGGCTGCCTAAGTCATAATAATCTCATATCTTTACAGCCCCACCCCCTTCTCTCTTTCTCTCTATCTCTCTATCTCTATCTCTCTCTTTCAGTTTCTCTTTCTGTATCTATGTCTTTCTATCTGTCTCTATCTCTATCTCTGTCTCCCTGGTGCCAGGTAAAAATATCAGAGGAAAAAATGTCAGAGGTAAAAATGTCAGAGGTAAAAATGTCAGAGGAAAAAATGAAAGAGGAAAAAATGTCAGAGGTAAAAATGTCGGAGGTAAAAATGTAAGAGGAAAAAATGTCAGAGGTAAAAATGTCGGAGGTAAAAATGTCGGAGGTAAAAATGTCGGAGGTAAAAATGTCGGAGGTAAAAATGTCGGAGGTAAAAATGTCAGAGGAAAAAATGTCGGAGGTTTAAATGTCAGAGGTAAAAATGTCGGAGGTAAAAATGTCGGAGGTAAAAATGTCAGTAACACATGTACAAAAAAAAAATGTAGGGGTAAAAATTGATGCTGTCAAAATATCTCATCACTTTATGACACAAAATGTCGAGGCGTAAGCTACTGGGCTAGTCTATTATATGACTGTGTATTGTACTTCGTACATGTCCTGAGGATAATACAATGTAGAAAATGAATTTGAAACTTATATTTTGTGACCTGATCATATATTAATTTCTATAATTTTTTCGATATTTTAAATTGTTTGATGTTTTAATGTTTATTTGGTGTTGAGGAGGTAGGCCTAAGTACATAGAATATTAAGATTGAATGAGATAAAAAAAAAAAAAAAGGGAATCAGTTATAAAGATCGCACAGAAATTCCACAAATTCAGTAATTAGCCCTATCTTCATGTCAATCCCAGCAAAGACTGTTACGATAAGAAAACATTTATAAAATGACACGGACGCTTTGTCCCCGTCATCAATACTTTAATACAAAAGTTTAACAAACAATATCAAAGCTTCGCTTGAAGAATGTCAGATAGTAGGCCTGTAAGTGGTAAACGTTGAGACATATCTACCCTGGTATTTTTTCATGTGCTTTCGACCATAACACTATTTTTTTTTTATATTTTAAAAAAAAATCATGTTTGTGATTAAGAAACGTAGGAGAAATACAGTTTAAGTCCCTCAATTTCAACTGTTTTTTTTCTGCCAAAATTTTTTTCTGCCAAATCTCAGGGCCAGCCAGGGGCGTCGCTAGACCTTTTTCAGTGGGGGGGGGGGGGGGGGGTGTAGAGGCCAACGATTACCGACAAAACTAGCCACCAATTACCGACAAAATTCAATGTCCAATATTTACAAATTCAACCCTATAAACCTGGGGCCGAAGGCTAAATTGTTTTTCCTATGGACTATCTATAATACTTGCATATGCGCAAATTGGTCATTTTCCTCGACGACATAAATATACGAATTATTTCTTCAATTTAGTCAGCATCATAGCTATATATTTTAATGCAGGCGCGGAGCTAGGATCTTATTTTAGGGAGGGGCGGTAGTGAGCAAGAGAATCACTTAAAAGCGCGCTCATTAGGGGGGTGTGGGTGATGGGCCTCCCGCGCGAAGCGCGGAAGCTTAGACGTTTCCTTAAATTATTAGGAAAAGAAGACGATTAATTGTACCGTTTTCGACTGGTAATCCTTGGCTGAATGAAGTTCCCCCCCCCCCTCCCGAGCGAAGCGCGATAGCTTTGACGTTTCATTAAATTATTATAAAAATGAAGACGATTTGCTGTACCGTTCTCGATTGTTTATCCTTTTCTGAATTCAGTTCCCCCCCCCCCTCGCGCGCAAAGCGCGGAAGCTTTGACGTTTCATTAAATTATGAGAAAAAGCAGACGATTCGGTGTACTGTTCTCGACTCTTAATCCTTGTCTGAATTCAGTTCTCCCCCTCTCGCGCGAAGCGCGAAAGCTTTGACGTTTCATTAAACAATGAGAAAATGCAGATGATTCGGTGTACTGTTCTCGACTAGTCTTAATCCTTATCTGAGTGAAGCTTCCCCCTCCCGCGCAAAGCAGGAAAGCTCTGACGTTTCTTCATATCATTAGAGAAAGAACATGATTCGTTGTACCGTTTTCGACTCTAAAATATCCCTAATAATTTTGTCTGAATTCAGTTTCCCCCTCTTGCGCGAAGCGCAGAAGCTTTGACGTTTCCTTAAATTATTAGAGAAAGTACACGATTCTTTGTACCGTTTTAGACTCTAAATAAGCCCTATTAATTTTGTCTGATTTCAGTTTCCGCCTCTCGCGCGAAGCGCGGAAACTTTGACGTTTCCTTAAATTATTAGAGAAAGAAGACGATTCGTCGTACCGTTCTCGACTCGTCTAAATGAAGTTTTCCCCTTCCGCGCAAAGCGCGGAATTTTTGGCGTTTCATCACAATATAGAGAAAGGAAGATGATTCCTCGTACCGTTTGCGAATCTTATAAAGCCCTATTCATCTGAATTCAGTTTCTCCCTCTTGCGCAAAGCGCGAAAGCTTTGACGTTTCCTCAAATTATTAGAGAAAGAACACGATTCGTTGTACCGTTTTCGACTTTAAATAAGCCCTATTAATTTTTTCTGAATTCAGTTTTCCCCTCTCGTGCGAAGCGCGGAAACTTAGACGTTTCCTTAAATCATTAGAGAAAAAAGACGATTCGTCGTACCGTTCTCGACTCGTCTAAATGAAGTTTTCCCCTTCCGCGCGAAGCGCGGAATTTTTGGCGTTTCATCACAATATAGAGAAATTAAAGATAAACTTGAGTTCTAGTAATGCGATTGCATTGTGAAAGAAAAGGTGTGAAATAGATCAGAAAAGTTGATCATATAGCATGTAAGTAATGGTGTGTAATGCAAGGTTCTTGAGTCATAAAAATCATCATAAATTTGGCAGAGTCTTGGTAAAGTAACAATCACTTACACAGAAAGATGTATATGGGACAACACACATGGTGTCGGGGTATTTTTCTATGCTTATTACTCAGCCAGTATACATTTTCTTCCAAAATTGTTTGGCACATGACATTTATTTGTAATCTTGAACATTCAGTGTAAGTTTTGTTAGATTCTGTGAGAATTCATTTTCTTTTTTTACCAGAACTCAAGTTTATCTTTAAGGAAGTCGATTCTTCGTACCGTTTTCTAATCTTATTAAACCCTATTCATCTGAATTCAGTTTCCCCCTCTCGCGCAAAGCGCGAAAGCTCTGACGTTTCCTCAAATTATTAGAGAAAGAACACGATTCGTTGTACCATTTTCGACTTATAAGCCCTATTTTACCTGAATTCAGTTTCCCACTCTCGCGCGAAGCGCGGAAGCTTTAACGTTTCCTACAATATAAAGAAAGGAAGACGATTCATCGTACCGTTGTTGACTCTTAAACCTTGTTTGAATTTAGTTTTCCCGAAAATGTTAAACCTTTGATTTCTTTAGCTGTATTATAGGAATGTGAAACTTTGAGAAAATACAAGTATTGTAGTTGTAGTTACTCACGAAGTCGTCACAGCGGATAAGAAGTCACAGTTCGTAGGGAAAAAAACTTGTCGGCCGACCGACAATATACATTTCACCGACATCAAACTTCTGTATTGATATAGTACACGAGGATCGAGCAAGAATACCGACACAGCTGACCCGACACAGCAACACTTTTACCCGTGTCTTTCTTGCTCCCTCGACGAGACGACTCCACCCAACAACCCTCTTCTCTCTTTTACTCCCACTCCTCCTCTCTCAGACTCTTACCTCCCCTCTTTCTCCTCTCCTTCATCCCCCGTTTCTTTTGTTTCCCTTTCACTCTTTTTCCTTTTCTTTCTTTTTTTTTCTATCCTTTCTTTCCTCTCCTCCCTCTTTTTCTTTTTTCTCTTTCTTTCTTCTCTTTTCTTTCCTTTCTTTTCCTCTTTTTCCTTTCTTTTCCTTTCTTTCTTTTTTCCCTCTCCTTTTTTTCCCTCCCCCTTTTCTCTTTTTCCCGACGGCAGCGCAATTTTACCGACAATATCCTGACAGGTGGGGGTGTCGCACCCCCACCCCCCCCCCCCCTTTGGCGACGCCCCTGGTGCCAGCACACCTTTTATAAATCCTGCACCAAATATCCTTCAAACAATATTATCATGTATACAAGCAGTATCATGATGTACAGTAAAACTAATATGTTACTCATGAATAAATATTTGTCAATTTCAGAGTTTGATCTCTCACAGCAAATAATTATAGAACGATGTAGCTTAAACAGAACCTCTGCAAAGCGCGCGCTTATCTGGAATGTAATGGTGCGGGTAAGCATTATACATGGGCGGCTTTGTGCTTTGAATTGTATCAAATTATCAAAGTACATGTATCAAGCCCATAATAAAGTGAATTTGTTGGAAATATGCATGTTTAGGAAATTACATTTTATAGTAGTCATTGCCACGCTGTTAAAAATGTCCATCAATCTTCAGAAGGGACGGTGAAGTGGGGGGGGGGGGGGGGGGGGGGCGGAGGACTCACAGCGTGATATCTTATCCTCTTTTTTTTGGGGGGGTGGGGCTGTGATGAATTTCTTTTTAGTCATGATTACACCATCTAGCCACAACTCGGCCTATAATAATGGCCAAACTACTCGATTTTTTTCCAGAAGTTTGCTCAGTGTTGAGTATCACTTGCTTAGACAAGGCATGTGAGGGGGATGCAGCCGGGTCACTATGCCCCCCCCCCCCCCCCCCCGTCTCCCCTCGGCAATAATCAGGCAAAAATTCACAATATCGGGCAGAAAGGTAAACAAAAGTTAAAGAGAGAAGAAAATAAAGCAGCGCTGAAATTAATGACTACAGAGAATCCTTCGTTATATCTTTTTAATAACCCTAATAAACAACAATTACCAATATTCAACCTGTAACATGCCTTTTTATCCCCTCGCCGACAAAGTCGGAGGGGATATAGAAACGCTGCCGTCCGTCCTTCCTTCTTTCTTTCCGTCCTTCCGTGCGTCCGTAACAAATTTGGTTTCCAAACGATAACTTCAGTAATGATTGACGGATTTTAATGAAATTTGATATGAAGGAACATGATATCAAAACACAGCCTAAGTTCGATCGTGGATTACGTAGGTCAAAGGTGAAAGGTTATAGCTCATTAAATATGCAAAATAACCTAGTTAGATATGTGAAAATGTGTTATAGCTTCCTTGCCTAGTAATATAATAGTATAGTCCCAATGGAGGTAACTTGTTCTGATGTATATAGGCCATTTGTACCCTGTGAAGGGATAGGCTGTGAAGGGATAGGATCCCTTCACAGGGTACAAATGGCCTATATAACAAATCAACGCAAAGCGTATACGCTTTGCGTTGATTTGTTAT